>JAIPRL010003036.1:0-51386 GCA_025469235.1 Pemphigus obesinymphae | reverse complement strand
TTTGCACTGAAGATGACAACGTTGTTGCCGAAATACTGTATTTGCTTATAATAAAAAGTTAAATTTTTTGTGGATTTGGGTTTTATTTTATTTGAAATAAATTATCCACAAGTACTCAAATATTAATGTATTTTAATGATTTAACTATTCATACAGACTTATGAGACCGATCTATTTACCTCACTCCCTTAGTCAAACCTTCCCAGATGAGTGCCTGCATACATAGGGACTGTAATTGCTGTAGAATAAAAGATAAAACTTTATGCTTATGAGAGGCTACTGCTATACCCGCTCTATTTTGATATGTTCAAATATTACTGTGGGTGGGATTTGTCGGATCGTCAGTGCAGCGCATTACTTAATGTAGTTTCCTCCAAAATATATTTTCGTTTCTTTTTCTAGTGTATAACAAAAAAATCTACTGAATTTTGAAGTACAATAAGAAACAAATTATAATACTTAACCAAAATTTCTTTTTACAGCATTTAAGTAACTATATTATATATAATATAATTTAATTTTCAGTTGATTTAAAAAATATAATATCACAATAGTAGTAGTTATTACTTTAAATCTGAAGATGTTAAATACTCACTACAAAAATTGAAAGCTCTCAGGTGGTTGCTATATTCGTACGGTCACAAGACTGCAAGAGTGATGGGAAATATAAGAACATTCAAATGTGTATCGATCACATCACGAGTCGAAGTATATAAATGCCTACATATTAAATAAACCATTCGAATTTAGATTCTTGTTGGAGAGAGAGATATTTTCGTTTTACAACAATGTTTGTTATTGTTTATTATTTAATTTTTCTGAAAATAAATTTTCGGGTAAATAGAGTCGTGAAGGAGTTTTCGAGTTAAAAGGTTTTTGATGAAAAATATATTCTAGTTGATACTTTTAAAAGCGTAAAGGAAAACTATCGAAAATTACCAAAAATCGTTATAAATCAGAAAATAAGTCCATCAAGAGTTCATCAAGAGACTTGAAATTAGTATCAGATACTCGTATTAAATGTACATAGGTATATATTGACGTGATAAATGTTTAAAGATTTTTAACTTATTTAGTAGCTCATAAAAATTTTTGAAATTTTACATGATTTTTATGATAAAAAATATTCGAGTAAGAATTTTAAAGTAAAGAGCTTATTCATGGAAAATATATTGTAGTTAGTACTTTAAAATAGTAATTTTTTGATTCTCCCAAAAGTTTTCTTAAGCGTAAGCTACTGAAAAAAAAAAAACGGAAAATTGTTACAAATCGAAAAATAATATTATACCTATATTGAACTTCGCTCAAAATCGTTTTTCGAATCCAATTAGTGATGGGAAAATTCGGTCATGGTCTTGCATTTTTGCAAGACCAAGACTTGATTGCAAGATTCTTGCAAGTCTTGCATTTAAATAAAATAAAAATTAATTCATTTAATACGTTATTTATTAGATTTTTTTTCTTAGTATACATTATTTATAATTCCACACCAAATCTACAGATTTCTCGTAATGCAATCATCAATATCCTATTGTAATATTTTTGGAAATGATTGTCATTTATCCAATATATGGGTAAACAGATATTCTACAATTTCTTGAAAGTTCGGTGTTATCGAAAACCGTCAACTACACAGGTACCTACCTAATTCATTTTTGTGAACGGAGGGGGGAATTACCACCATTTCTCCCTGTATCCCTCCTTGTGTACGTATAAATAAATTATTTATTCTTATTTATAACTTTGTTTAAAAAAAAATCAAGGCTGCAAGAATTTTACAAGACCAAAACCAAGACCAAGACCAAGACCAAGACTGCCATGGTCTTGGTCTTGGTCTTGGTCTGGCTTTGTGCATCACTAAATCCAGTGATTATATGTGCTTTGCTTTCAAATATAAAATAACAATACTTTACACTGTTCTATCCGGGAACCTATCGTAGAATCAATAGGTCAACTTTCACCATTTGTGTCTGGACCATTTTCTTCTCGTTTATCTCCAAAATTTTCTAGAGATATGCTACCCTCTGTATGCATAATGCATCACATATATACGGCGAATGACCGTTAATCGACGTAAGCGTTTTTTTCGAGTAAAGGTCCATAATATGTTGAACAATATATAGGTACATACCTATATATATTATTTGGTAGCAGGTACATTGCTACATACTACTCAGTGGTTGAATTGGGGAGGAACGCAGGGGGATGGAGCTACTCTTCATTTTTTTCATGTTTAACAGCATACTTCCTTATTTAATTATTAAAGAATGTGGGAACGCAGTGTCCATTTTAATTTTAATTTAACATTTTTTAAAGATGTAAATTTTCTTTGGAAAAATAATGAAATTACGAAAACGAAAAAAAAAATTTTTTTATTTTATTGCATAATAAGTTTTAGATAATAATCACGATAAAAAATTTTGAATGGTTGATCTTATTAAAACATATTGCTATTATAGGTAATAAATAATCTTCATTATCCATGTATGGTTAAATAGTCTAAAAGGATGGTGATATTTTGGCGAAATCAATGCGAAACTGATCAATTTCCGTTATTAGGTAGTTTTTCACATTTAATTAAATTAGTGGAATGGTGATTTGCATTCTATTTCCACCATTGACCATTATATTTTGAATCTTCCGTTGTCTTATAGTCATTTTTATTCGCATTTAGTTCAGGTAAAAGTAGTTTAATGGGAGTTCAAGTTTTCTGATAGGAAATTTATTGTAGTTGATACTTTAAAGAGGTCAATTTTCGATTTTTTCATTAGGTAGTTTTCTTAAATGAACAAGAAATCTATACAGAAAATTGTTATAAATCAGAATGTAATAATGGCAGAGAATGTAAATTTATACATTATTTACGGCAGAACTGATAAATAACGCATTGACAAGACAAAATTTTCAAAACTTTTTGATCACTTATCAGTAACTTATAAAAATAATTATATAATACTGCATTTCGGTCTACATCTGTTTGTAGTTCCCTTCATAAATAATTATAAAGAAAAATGTTTATTTATTTTGAAAGAGGATTGCTTTAACTGTGCTTTCTCGAAAATATGTAATACAATGTTGATGTAAAAAAAAAAAAAAATGTACTTTTTATATTCTATTCATGTTATATAATATAATAATCCAAAAATATTTTTAAAAATGTCCCTCGGTTGTGAAACTTTGAATAGGAGGCGCGGGGGACGAAAGTGAAGTTCTCCACGGCTTACTTAACTCACTTTTTCTTTAATATGTCCCGGAACGCGTTTAACTAAACCCTGCATAGTCCGTCCTTATTTGTTTTCCAATTCAACTAATATTGATAGGTACAGTTTTAACGTCCGAATATATAATACACTGAACTAAATATATCTGTGATTTCAATAAAAATATAGATTAATTTAATAATATAGTTGTTAATACGTCCAATAAAATGTTTGTTGGTTTAGAAATAAAATATTTGTTAATTTAACAGTAAAATAACAAAATGTATTATTGAATTAAGAAATATTTTGTTAATTCAATTATAAATATTTTGTGTTCATTTCTTTCTTTCTTCTTCGTAGAACAAACGCCCATATTTTGTTAGGTAATGAAAATAGTCAATTTAAACAGATTATTTTTTCAATTAAATAACATATTTTATTATAATAATAAAATCTGTATTAATTATACAAATTATTTTTATTAAATTATAACCTATATGTTTTGTGAAATTTGCAAAATAAATTTGTTACCTACTGTAAACACATTTTTTATTAATTTAACAATATATAGGTACATTAAAATAATAAAAAATTCGTTTTTTAAAATTTGATTATTGCATATTGTTAATTCTATGCCAATGATATTTGGTTCAGTGTATAATATATTATATATCTTATATGATGCGTACGTGTATATTATTCAATACTATACGTACTTATAAGTTTTTTCCTCGCACCTTTTACCCCGTCGACACGTCCGTCAACCCGTTATCACAATATATTTTTATATTCACCGGCGGGTGTGCGTGTGCGCGCGTACCAATATATTATAATATAGGCTCTATACTGTATGATATTTCGGCAGAAACAGCAGCCGAAACGATAGCTATTCCTACCGTAACGTGTAAATTAAAAATTGATTAAAAAAAAAAAAAAAAAAACTATTAAAATCGTAAATCGACCGGGGTTTTCTCCATTAAATAGAAAAAAAAAATACGAAAATGGGGAGAGTGATAAAAAGGCGTATATATAGCCCCCGCACAGTAATTCGAAATTTATCGCCTCTAGGCCAGGACCCTTTCGAGGTTCACGCTTTCCGGGCGATTTAATTTTAATTTTTAGCCTCTCGCGTGTCCTCGACGACGACGACGACGACGACGACGACGACGCACGTGTGCTGGCGTGTCCTTATCTTAATAGTGGACCGTATTTTTATTTTTCATTTTTTTCTCGTCTTTGGGCGACAGGAGCAACATTTATCGGTGGTTTAGTATAGGTACTTTGTTATTGTTTTATTACTTGTGGTAATACGCGCGTATAGTTAGGCACATACTAGGTGGTATACCTACGTCCTGTATACGTATACATATACACATCTACCAACTATTACCGCGGTTACCGCGCGCCAACGATAGGCTAAATGTAGTGGATAATCTCCGGGGAGGATGAGTGTGTACATTATGATACGAGCGTCTAGAGACAGCGCCTCTTATCTTATAGTATTTTCTTATCAGGTATCACAACATGCTATCTCCACCATAGAATATTCTATGTCTCCACCATATCACTTAATATTTATTAATTAATTTAACATAAACTAAACAGAATTATATTTTAATTTATATTATGTTACTTAAGTTTGTATGTATTAATTCAATAAAGTATTAATTGTTTTTATTTTTTAATAAATAAAAGTACCTATTGCATGCAAATAAACGACAATGTTAACAATAATAACAAAAAGCCATCAGGTACCTACTAAAAACGGTAAAACAATAACTGAGGAAAAATACATAAATAAATATTAATAAATGTTAAACGTTTATAATTAAAAATATTGATGAATATAAATAAATTAACGCAAATATTATTAAATTGATTTTGCCGAACCAGCGTTTTTCTGGTTTTCAATGTCTAATTATAAGAGTTTGAATAATATAATATAAAAAGAAAACTGTAATAATATGTATATTATATCACCTTATTGGTTTTTAAACCTCTATGCTGCACGTATCTCGTTGAAGAGTCTACTTCCTCCTTTTTTTTTTCCAATTATTGAATTCTACAATTGATTATAATAGATAGGTATTTTATATATCAAAATCTAATTTATTTACCTTGTACTGAAGTGAAATCAAGGAAAACTGTTTCCAACTCCATAATAATTATGTATATTTAATTAGTAGTAGCAGTAGCACTGTACGATACTGATAAGTTGATAACTGACAAAAAAATAATATAAGATAAGAGGCGCTGTCTCTAGACGCTCGTCATTATGATCCGCTTAAAAAAAAAAAAAAAAGACACTATAAAATATTATAATCTATATAACCGCCGCATATCGTATAATTTACGCGTGTACATATAATATACACGCGGAAATGTATGGAGAATGTGTTTTTTTTTTCGAAAAAATTTTCAGGAAACTTTATATATAGGTATTATATAGGTACGCAGAAAATACATCATGCTCCGCCGTGTACCCTGCAGTATTTTTGCGTGTACACCCGTCCATTAATATATTATTATTATACTATACTCAGCACCTGTATACCCGTGTACGTCCCACGATGGTCGTTTACATAGATATTTACATTTTTGGTTGGAGATTTATAAGGGGTAAGCGATCGTTCCTCCCTTGGCGTTTTTTTCGTCATTAAAATGATGAAAAAAAAATTGTATTTGAAAAGAATAAGATCCAAATTTTGTTTGGATTTTTGGACGAAGACGGGGTGGATCCGATATTTGATCGAGGGGGGCGTGAGTTGGGTTTTTTTTTCGGAAGAAAGGGCTAATCATCTCCTCGCGAAATCAATTTTATGATCTTCAAATAATGAAAACAAATAACCAAGGGGGTCACCCCCATTAAAAATCCGGGATAGAAGAGTTATATACATATATATGTATATAATATATATATATATATATATACTTTAAATCATTTTATTTGCAAGTACTGATGACATGATATGTGTATATGCAACTTGCAGCTATAAGGCAGTCAAAACGGGTTTGAATCACCGATTGAATGAAAACCCATGTATAACCAGGAAAAAATTTTAACCGTTTTAGGACTCGTATAAAAATCAAAACGGGTTTTTAAACCTGAAATACGAAACCCGAACATATTTAACCAAAATTGATTCAGTGGCATTTTTTTTGGGGGGGGGGGAGTACGAGTGAAATTCACTCAAGAAAATTTTTTTCAGTGAAACATATTATTTGATTTTCTCAATAGTTAAAAAAAAAAAACTATTAAAAAATAATATAAAAGTGATAAAAACTACAAGTATTCTTCAAAATTGAATATTATTTATAATATCGACATTGTTATTATTTCTTAATTGAACAAATAACAGCCTTAAAGACTTAAAATTTACATCGAATAATATGTATTTTTGTATTAATGTAATAGATTAAAAATTTTTTTCACAAATGTTGAGCTATTTATAGAAATTATAATTTTCGAGACATTTGCCGAATAAATAATAAAAGTGATAATTTTAAATTTTAATATTTGAAAATTCAATACAAGATTAATCGTACGATATTATATTTATTCTAAGTTTGTCTTACACTAGGACTAGGTTTATTATACTACTACAGGTGATTGATGAATTAGTATTTTTTTGCGAAATTTTAGTCATTATTAAAATAGCTTTAAATAATGTATATTATATATGAACCTATATAATATATAAACAGAGTTTAACAAATTTAATTGCTGCATAATATACAATATTTTGATTTATCCATCTATGTATAAGATCGGCCAATAATATTTAGTATAGAGTCCGCGATAAATTGCTTTTTGATTATCAGATCAACGGATTTTACTAACTCGTATTTTCTCATATTTTATCTTTTGGATCACATATTGCGGTGTCATTGTATGCATTGCACGACGGTGAATGTTTGGTTTAATCCGTAGAACTGTTAGTAATTTTTGGCTCTGCCTCATATCTGATTGTGTTATATAATACATTGGTGTGGTTTATCGTTAAATTTGGTACGATTATCTGGTCATCAAGTATATGCTCAAAGATAAAAAATAACGAATCAATCGAGTTCAAAATCGTGTTCTGGCCTTTGATGGATACTTCCTAAAAATGCATCACCCTCCTTGTAATTATGATGATTATGTTATTCATTTGCTTGGTGTTTATCCTTTCGAGACTATATAGACGTGTTGAGTTTGACACTCGTTTTATTTCTGGTTTGATATATGAACATGCGAACGGCCCTACATTTCTCGAGCAAATTAATTTTAGATAGTTCCAAGCTTAAATACCAGATTTCTCGAATCCTTTTTCAATCCCTACTTTCAGAACCAATTATACGTATATAACGACGGTATGGGAAATATAAACTCTGATCCATTTTATGATTGTTTCATTTAATATCTCAAATCACATTATCTTATTATTAGTCATTAGTCCTTATATAAGTTAGTATATTGTGTATATATTATTTTGTTGTTCCTTGTTATCGTTTCAACATATTGTTATCGTTTCAATGTAAATGATATAATTCGAGTTATAGTGTGAAAATGCCGACTGGCCGTAAATATACCAGGAAATAAACAATTACCTACGTGATTATTTATTCATTTCACGAATATTCCTATTCGCTGCGCATCCTTAACCCTTGAATTGGCTTCAGATCCGCCACTGGATACACTGCACGCCGGCGATTGTATATAAGCATCGTCTCGTCATCACCACGGATTTTGAATAACGTTTGACCTATTATATATAGGTGGCTCTAAGAGTAGACAATAAGACGATTATTACCTTCTGTGTTTGCGTTCGCGGCGTTCGTTTCGACAGTGTGTATAGCGGTGATAATTGCCGGGAATTCATGCGGTTAATGGGCGCGCAATTTCCAGAGTCCGGTCGTGCGATCATCTCGCGAGATCACGTAACAATATATATAACTGCAAACAATACCTATTTAACAGTAACACGGCTTATTCGTCACCGGATTTTCGGTTTTAAAGTCGTCGAGAGTTCTTTTGAAAATCAATAAGACGCGTTTATACGTCCGAGGTCCCGGCCGTTTCTCTCGCGCGTGCCCATCACTTTCACTCACATACGAGTGTGTACCTATACGTACATTGCACGCGCCTATCGTGACCAATAACATTATTGTAGACATTATATAATAGTATCGTTTCGTCGTTATCACGTCGTACACAATATTCTGTAATCAGGACCGGACCATTATAGATTAAGTTTTTAGCGGGAAATTGTTTTCATATTATAATCGTAGCATAATCATTAGTAGGTAAATATAGACATGTCAGCTATAATTCCATTTTCGCTATCACTGCGCATGTTCCCCCAGACATGGAATAAACGATAACAATATCATGGTAAGAGTCTTGGTATCTTAATAACAATATATGTACAAAGGTGAAACACGTCTTGAATAAACAAAATGATAATGCAAGTGTTTTATCAATAGATATTTTAATTCATAACAATATTATAATAATTTTAAATTAAGCCGGAAATAATTTTTCCATGCATTTTGTCGTTTATTCCATGTCTGGGGAACATATTTTTCTGCGCCGTGTTATCTAACTGACATGCCTATTTACTTATGCCATGATTATAATATACATATATTTATGTCCCGTTTTACGCAGTTATTCCCTAAAACCCGTATAATCTAATATTAAAATACCGAAATCACAAACCGAACAAATGATTCGGGTGCAACGAATATTGGTATACATAGAGATGTAATAGCTTGACAATTTTCAATTGAACATTAATTTTTTTACTGAAATTTCCTAGTACTTAATTAAAAATCAAAAAATTTTGATTTTTATATATTTTGAAAAAAATACTTAATTACGTAAGGTTATATTTTACTAAATATGACTTATTTACTACTAAGTTATTAGTGAGTACTAGAATTTCTAAGTTTTAGATAATTTACTCTTTATATTTTACTATTTGTGTGATCAATAATCAGTGCCGGATCTAGAGAATTTGTCGCCCGGGGCAAAAATAATTTTAGTGCCCTTTTTAAAAACTTTAATAAGCAAAAAAAAAAAAGGTCGTTCATCAATTTATATTAGAAATTAAAAGCGATCAATGAGACCCCACTTCCAAAAGTGGTTCGCCCCCACCCCTAGATCCGGCACTGTCAATAATCGTACATTTATTCCTGGAATAATTATTTTAAAGTTGTTTAAACTTCATAACATAGTATTACAATTACAGTTTAAAATATCTGTACTTTATTATTATTGAATAACTAAAATTATGTGTTAATAAAGTAATAGGTAATAAAGTAGATATTTAATAACAAAAGTACTAGGTATACATTTTCGTGAAATTTTCATGAAAATTTACATCACTAGGGGTATACATGTATTTTTAATTTTATTTTTCTGTCATTAATAATATATGGACTCATGAAAAAATTGTTTTTGTATTGGTTTAAAATGTATGTAGTGTTTTTTTTATTACTATATATATTAATTGGACAGATCGAATCGAGCAGTTGTGTTATAGAGTAAAGAGTTTTTTTGATAGTAAATTATTAGTTCTTATTGGTACATAAATGAGGTCATTTTTTGATTTTCCCAGTAGTTGTCTTAAGCGTAAAGAATCAAATTTGGAAAGCCCGCTTTGCGAGTATGCTAAATTCCTGGGTTTTAAACGCATCTCTCTGGTACCCAAATCAACAAACTCGTAACTATATACTTGTAACTATGGATGGATCATGGATATAACAGGGATATAAAGTGTCTAAATGTATGTTTAGAAACCTAAAAACTACCATTTTTTGATTGAAATATTTTATAAATGTAGGGAAAATAACAAAATAATAAATAAAGTTGCCATGAGTACTTTATTTTTTTTTTTTAAATAATATAACATTTACCGAATTTCGCTCAAAATGTTTTATTGAAAGCAATGATTTATCTCTAACTAAAAATTTAAAACTATTACAATATACTAACACTATCCTGTCCGATTATTTCGATTACAATTATTACAAACAATTTAAAATGGTCCATAATTCATGCATTATTTATTATTTCATCATATATTGTTTATTAATTATACACTATTATTTATTTTATGTAAATTATTTATTTAATATAATATTTTTATCATTCAAATTTAAAATTCAATTATTTTTCATAAGGTTTTTCAATACCTATGAATATTTTTTTTTTTGCGACATTATTATAATATTATATTTTTAATCGTATAATTATATTATTACTTTTTAAACTATTTTAATATATTAATTATTATCAAATAATTGAAATCTTAGAAATTTTGTATCTGTAAATGTCGGCAGGATTGGTAACGAGTTTTTTTCTTCAAATGTCTGTCCTTAGTACATTGTCGTATTATTTTATGATGACATCATTGCCCAAGGTAAGGTACATATATATTTTTGCTGTCCCATATATACAAAAAACAAAAAAAAAAACATTTCAATAATTATCTGTACTCTAAAAGATGTACTACCCAGGGAAATTTCCCCTACCCCTCCCCATAAATACTATATTGTAAATAAATAAATAGTTATTTTTCCCCAGGAATTTCGATTACATATTATTTCATTTACTTTAGCCTTAATATTTATACGTATATTTTGTGTGGAATATTACATGTTATTCTCTCTGTACGTGTCTGTCACCAATTTATAGTAGGTACTTAAAAATAGATAGTTGATTTTATGAAAAATATTACTTTATGGTATTTTTTCACCTTAGACTATCGCATTGTTTAATAATATAGTGCATATAATATTTGGCTAGTATTAATAATAACTTAATTTGTATTACCATTTTAGTAATATCCATTTGAATATATTATAACATTGTATATATTCGATTGGTCAATAGTGTAGTATTAAAATTGCTGAAACTCAGGAACTTAGCAATTATTTTATTAACCTGATTGTATCGTGTTGGCTTTTATGTAAAATGACTTTTATATATTTTGGTAAGTACATACATATTAATTATAAAATGTATTCGTGTGTTGCGCAAAACGCTTTTTCCTCATGAACGTTTATGTAATTAATTATAGTTTATTTATATTACGTAATAAATGATGGTGTTTTTATTTGTTCATTATTATATTTACGTAATATTGTGATTTTATTTTTCACTTGACAGCCAAAAATGGAATTGCGCATAATGCGCATTCCAGAATCTTTTTCTTATAATCGTTATATGCACACCGTATGACTGACAATAATAAACGATTTCCTGGTTTTCTTTTGATATTGATTCAATATATCTTATATTCAGTTGGTACTTATATCGTTTGATCTTTGGGCTACATCACTATATGCACTTAATATATTGTCTTATTATTATTATTATTAATGGATCGGTCACTTCATTTCCTTATTGAGAACGAGAATAGTAATAAATTAATTGATTTAAATGACGTCCATGAATAATACAGTGGTTAAAAAAAACGGGGAGAATTTAATAACGAGATGAAAGGAGTTTGGGGTTTTTTTTTCTGTACCTACTGCTATTACACGTCACTATAGGTACGTAATATTAATATAATAATTTAATGCGAATTTCACCTGCACTCTGCAGTCTATATTACCTGTAAACGATTTCATTCTATAGAATATCATTCGAGATACACGTGACTAAAATCATGCGAAACCAGACATAGCCGGTATTATAACAATATATAAGGCGAATACTCTAGCTTTTATAATAATTTGGAATTTTTATACGGGCAAATCTTATTGCGAGTACCTACTGTAATAATAAATCTCGTTATGGGCATTTGCGTTTACGGGTATAGGAATTTCGATTTGAAATAATCGCAATTGGTCTCAACCGTTAACCACAATGAACGTAATACGTCGGAGATTTTGAGAAGATAGGTATTTTGCGGTTTACCTACATCTTGATTTTGTGAAAATCATGAATTTAAATTGTTAAAATGAATTCGTATCTAACAGCGTGGAATACTGTAAATTTTGCGCGTTTTGTTGAATTAATAATAATAAATAATAATTATCCGCGGTCAGATTTCAATGTTCGGCGAAGGAATTATTTTGGAATTTATAGGTTAATCTCCAACCTTTTCCAGGAAAAAAAAAAAATCCAATAATCGATAATGTTATAATTGGAATGCAAGGTTTACACCCCCTGCGATCTATTAAATAATGTAAGAGTACAATATTTTTTTTGTCGATTATTTTGAGTTTAATTATTCAACGAATTATTTATCAACAATTCCTGTATATTTCACTATTTCAATGTTATGCGGCAAAAATTTAAATTATTAAATTAATTTATATAACGATAATTACAGAGAGTTATTATAGCAAGGGTGGACAACAACTAGGTAATAAGTTAAATAGTTTAATTAATGTTAAAAACCTCCTCTTCCCTATATTCATGCTTGTATATAGTATTATAAATTATAAATTATATAATTTTTAGTTCGATGTCAATGTCGACCGCTATTACTTGTTTATTTATTTTGCGTTTAACAATTCATGAATTAAATAGTATTTAACCTTATATTAAATATTCAAATCTTAAAACATAAAATTTAATAATTTTCTATTATAAATATTTGCATTATAAAATGTTGACATTTTTATAAAGTAATTACAGTATAAAATATCTATATTAAAATACATATTTGGTGGAAATTTCAAGTCTCTAGAATCATAATTTTTGAAATTTAGAGTAAATAACCATATTCGATTTTGACGAAAACTTATTTTTATCGTTCTTATGAAATCCGTTGGTTAATTTTTTTATGCTTAAAAATACTACTGGTAATTTAAAAATATGACCTCTCTTAAGTAAGTACCAATTAGATCCCTGAAAATGTTAACACATTAAAAATTTTCAGCACTATTTATAATAATAGAAATTTTGTGGATAGACATAAAAAATTATATCAATATTTAAATTTCTTTCGTTGTTCAGAATTTTAAAGTTGCACAATATTCAAAATATGTTATTATATAATAGTTTGACTGCAACGCTACCTATCGGGCATAGGCGTGCGCACAGGTGGGGCACCTGCGATCTCAAGTTTATTGTAGAAAATTCCAAATATTGGTGTTCACAATGGATGGAGGACAGGCAATTATCGAATGACTTTTTTTTTTTTTACTATTTCTTAACCAACCCTGGGTAATAATAATACACTAACACGAATGGTAAAAAGAAGTGCACCTCCTACGAAAAATGTAACCGTAACTCCTTGTAAGTTAACACCTTTTGAGTGTGAAATCTTGAATTTGTAACTCCGTTTTAGAGTGACACCTTGTAAGTGTAACTTTTTTTGAGTACAAAACCGCATTGGTAGAATTACTTTTGAGTAGTGCGATTCGTATACCTCAGTTTATGTATTTTGCCGGAATCCGAAATTGTCGGTGACCGAAGATTTTGGGAAATAATATTGTTAATTAATTAATTTTAAAAATATTTCGTCTACGATGGAAACTGGCATATTCGACTTCTAGGAGATAGTTGTTCACGCCTAAAGTATTTACGATAAATTGATAAAGTGAGTAATGCGTAAAATTGATCGAACTTATTATTTTCGGATTTCTATAAGAACTCGCCTGAGTATACCTAATGAGTTTTACATAACGTCACAACTACACATCAATTTGAATTCAATCTATAGTTAAAAAAAAAAAAAATCACGAAAGTCTAAACCGTTAAATATAATATGGGTATAAAATGTAAATGTATAATAATATATGGTACAGTAAGTTACATGTGAAGAAATAGACCTTCGTCGAGTTGTCAGACACTGGTTTTCATCCTACTACCTCACCATATAGTCAAACACGTTTACATACACCAGTGCCAATATATTTATTGAATATTGTCATACATGTATACCGTATACCGTGTTATTTTGATTAACGCTGTGTAATTAAAACTTATGCGTGACGGACGAGTCCTCCACTGTGGCTCTTTCTGCATGGACTATAGATAGGTACTCAGCACAATATATGTGAAGTCGGTCGGACTTATCGTCCATGGGTTTTTATATAACCATTGTCGCCAGGTCGATATGTTCGAAAGTCCGATTAAATATCGTTCTATATATATATATAATTATCCGTAGAATACTACGGAAGTCCGACGATTTGGAATTCATTACTATGAGATTTAAAATTATAATGTAGTACCTATACCTACTCTGTAAATCAGTTCAAATGTACGAAAAAAAATTGTTATAAACATTAAATAATAAAAGTTATAATGGTAACAAGTTGTATTACGATTTCGCTCACCTACCACATATGTATATTGGTTAAAAAAAAGTATTGGAACTTAGTTTAATTTATCATTCCTTCCTACGACGCCCTAGAATTAATAATATGCAATAATTAAATTTTAACAAACGAATATTTGTTGAAATAATACAATTTTCATTATTTTAATATACTTATATATTGTTAAATTAATAAAAAATTTGTTTACAATAACAAATTCATTTTGTAAATTTCACAAAATATATGAGCTATAATTTAATAAAAATAATTTATAAAATTAATACAGATTTTATTATTATAATAAAAATGTTTTAAATTGAAAATATTTTCTGTTTAAATTGACTACTTTGATTAACAAATGGACGTTTGTTCTACGAAGAAGAAGAAAGAAAGAAACACAAAATATTTATAATTGAATTAACAAAATATTTGTTAATTCAAATAAATTTATAATATATATAATAAAATATATTATTTCTAAATCAACAAACATTTTATTGGACGTATATTAACAACCATATTATTAAATTGATCTATATTTTTATTGAAATCACAGATATATTTGGTTCAGTGCATTAAGCGACTTAATCGAGATGATAAAGTGGTCGAAATTTCTCGTATTTAAGCTTTTCAGATAACGGACGACACCGTATAGATAATATACACATATTTGGAACGAACATCCTGGTTGGACGGGGTTGATCGGTAGATAAAGAAATATTCATCTGGTCGTTAAACGTCCAGGAAATGCGAATTCGACGTCCAGGTGACCAAGTTATGGACAAACGTTGGGAAAGGACGCAAAAGCTAGTTTTGGAAGATCGGGGGCGATAATACGACGGTGTGAGAAAATATCAAGTGATAATAAACGGACTGCAAATTCGGAAATGTATTTTTTCTTCTCCGGCGTCAAATACTCGGAGAAAAGGAGAGAACGCGGAAGAACAGAATTCGTAAAATCTCAAAACGACCGGAGAATAATTTGAAATTGTAAAGGATTACGTGGCAAGCGGTCGCGCAAACTATCTGGGAAAATAAATAAATAGAGAGAGGCTTTTTTGATCGAAAAAAAAGGCTAAAAAAAGTTAGCGGTTTATATGCGTATAAGACTGTTATACTGTATGATATTGTAATAATATATGTAATCGCATGATGAAGAATAATAGAAATTAAAATGAAATTTAAAATTTCTAATTAAAGCTATTTTTAAATAGTTATGATAAAGATTCATTACTGTTGAGCAAACGAATCAATATTAAAATCAAAAACATCGGTTACGTTTAATCAATAAAAAAAAAAATCCCGTCCAATATAGATAACATCTGTATATAGTAGCAGTTTAATACGACCAATAACTGATCGTATGATATTCGCAATATGTTTAAAAATATATGCATTTATTAAGGGGTAGTATAACGAAAGTGTTTTATTTTACTCCAAACAATTAATTTCCGAGGTGTGCAAAAGTATACCGTTCGATGCCCGTCAGTAGTGATGCTTACACAATATAATGCAGGAACTACTTGATGTAGGTGATGGCGGCGTATATTAACAGTATGGGTTAGGTTAGGTTATGGAAAGACGTGAAGGGGTTTCGTATAAAAACCACGTGTGCATAATAACTTTATGCGTAATGTACAACGGCGTAGTACGATTATATAATTAAATTATAAATTTTGCCGTTAAACAGGAATACACCGAGTGGTGTGCTGTTATAATACATCTACATAGAACCCTTTGTATACATTTTAATAGGTATACTTATGTCGATTGTTAGAATTTCAAAGTTAAACGCGTGCGCGCGACCCATAAAATGTAAACGTTTAGGCTGCAGAACACTGTTTAATATAATATGTGGTGGCTAAAATTCACATTATATTCACGCCTACAGCGGTCTACTTTACAATATACGCATAGTAGTCAATAAATTGCACGAACATCGTATAAACCGTACAATTTCAAAGGGTATTTTGTTTTATAATGTTATCGCATGGGAGAAACTCGTCTGAGCTCATTTCATAATATTTTTCTCTTATCAGGTAGATTTTAGATCGTTCTTATCCACTGGCTATTAAGCGGCTAAAGCAGATGTTATATGAAACATTTGGAGTAGGTACTCCTCTTACAAAAGTGAATACAAAATCAAACAAATACCTATGTGTTTAACCAATACATTTCTCGTTTAGTTCAAAGTCTAATAAGTTTATTATTGCGCTAATAAAAAGGGGTTTAATTATTATAACGTTCTTGAATACTTGATTTGCTTGATTCGATTGTTTTATTTTTTAATTATCACGCACAGCTATATACGATTTATGGGACCGGAACTCGAACGGTGCGCAAGGCGAGCGCATGCCGGTAGACCACTATACGATTCGAGAGCGACTGACTACACGCAATTTTAGTTCTCACACGGAGATACGTACCGGTATCGGTCTGTTATCTAAAATTTTCATAATCGCTTGGTTATGAAACGAAATTCCAACTTACTGCATTATATATAAGTACCACCAAAAACCAATGTCGATTGCCCACGTGATGGCTATACATGATAATATTCCATACTGGTCAAAATTAGTGGATGATGGAATATTATTTAAAAATTACTAAAATGATTAAAATTGTATAGCCCTAAGATTTTAGCCAAAAAATTGCAATCAATAAACTTAAATTTTGCATCAAGTAATCGAAAATGAAAATTATTTTGTTGATTACAGGTAGGTATGCGTATCTATATTGTAGATGATAAAATTCAAGTATAAACAGATTTAAAATTATACGATTTTATAGACAAAAAGTAGAAAAAATAACAAAATTATTTCTAAATCATAAATTCGTAAATAATAACAGATTTTTACCGAAAAATCGTCTTAAATTTAGTCGAAACCATTTGAGTAGGTAGTGTAGTTTTTTATTTTGTTATTATTATTAAAGGATTTCAAAATCGTCTAACTAAACTGTATTCAGGGTCGAACTTGCCGGACCGCTAGTCCGCGATCGCCGCCTGGGCCCTCGTCTAATTTTAGGCTCCTTGCTCATATTTAAATAATAATATTTATTTATAAATCTACGGGCCTGATATTGATATACTAAATAGACCATTATTATTTCTTATTCTGTAACCATAGCAAAGAAATTCTAAATGATTGATCTGTTTTTGAAATCTGTTGAAGAATTTACATATCTCATTTAAAATGTGTATTATTCACGTCATTTTAGACAAAATGTACATATATATATATATAATTAATTTTCCACTATAATATCGGGATTAAGTTATGATTTTTAGTTTTATCGTTATGGTATTATTTTATTGACAAAATTAACAACATTCCGAATTTTAAAATTTACCACCTCTTGGAGATCCTCTAAATTTTACTAATTTTAAAATACATTTTCGGTCATTGAGCGTAAAAAGTTGGAATTTAAGCATTAGAATTTATACATAAATAAAATTAACAACTTTGTTTTACAATCATTGCCAAAATATCTGAAGGGTCGATCTGTTTTTGTAGGCCTGTAAAATAGTATTTTAAATATCTTGTAAAGTATGTATTAAGTTTTTGAATAAAATATTTAAAAATGCCCAGGCTTAATATACATGTATATATTATATGTTTCTCGCCAAAATTTATAATATTCCAAATTTTCAATTTACCTCTTTTTTCAAGAGATTAATATATACTATATGATTATATGTACAATATTGTATCTTCTTATGGCTATTGCATTCAAATACTAAATTGAAAATTTTCTTTGAAATTAAAAATTAATTTTTATGGGTTTATTTTTAATATAGCCATGTCATATACACTTTAAATCAAGTTAAAAAAAAATTAAATGATGTTCTTTTATTAGAAAAATTCATAATAATATTATCTAACGATTATCCTAACGATTAACTTTCCTCCTATGATCTAATTTTATTATAAATTAGTTAAATATATTTACAAAATATTAAACACACCTACCGTATCTAAATCACAATAATAATTATAAACAATCTAAGTTTCTAGGATTATTTAAATTTTGTATTACCTTTTTTAAAATAATATGTATTAGGATTGAAGGGTGCCACACGCGTATTATTTTACCGAAAAAATGTTTTCTCAATCTGTAATCGTCATTAAGAAATTGTACACAATATTTAGGTACTAAATCTTGAAAAAGTTATTAATTTTATAAAAATTCTTTTTTTTTTGTTGGGGGGGAGAGGGGGGATTTTTACACATGTTATTTCATCAGTTCAGAAAGGACGACGGTTGTTCACAGATAATTTTGTCTACTATATTGTGTTTCAATAAAATATAAATATTATGAAATTTTTTTTTTTTTGTAAAACAGTTTTGTTACCTAGTAGATATCTTAATTAAACAACAATAAATAATGGTATTGACACGGAACTATTTTTAAAATATCCTATATGGGTAGAACACCTTGAAAATCTTATGTGTGACATCCTTTTAAGTGGAACGATTGGTAATTTTTATTGGTTATTGCCTATGAGCCATTTGACAAAATCGAGAACTGGGCTTTTTGATGCCAGTTCGATATTGACTGTATCTATTAATGAAATAACATTTATATTTATAAAAACGTTCGAAAAGTTCTATGGATAGATATGATAAATAAATTAACATTTTTACATCCCTTACATATGATATTCATCTTGTAGTAATTAAAAATCGATCAATTGAAATTAATAAATTAAGTTTATAATATTCACACTTCCGTTGCCTAATGCGGATAGAAAATAACCCCTATTGTTTTACTTAGTTTATGTTATAATTTGGCTGTTATTATATTGATTATAATAATTTTAGGTGTTTTAGTTTCGGTTTTTGTTCTTCAGCATTTTAAGTTTTCGTTGTTAATACATTTTTGTTTTTATAGACATTTTTTTATCTATTTATATTATATTTTTGTATATAAATCATATTCCTGGGCTACCAATATATATAATTATTAAAATAAATAAATATTGTTGTTTGAAAAGTACATATTTTCCAAGAGGTTAATGGGATGTATTTTTTTGGGACTAAATAAATGGGAAGTTAAAAAACGTCAATAAAAAAATCTCCTTCTATATAGCTATAGTCGTACGTCCAATATTATTAGACAACTGATAATATCTATATATTTTTTATTGAAAATGGTGTATGTCGTCTAGACGAAAAATGTTTTTTTAAATGTTTAAAATATTTTGTTTTATCATTATACAAATATACACATACAATATAGGTAAATTCATTGAAAAAATATTGTAAAATATGTGTGTAAAATGGTATATCATCTGATCGTGGTCAATTGGTTATACCAGTGTAAATACCGGAAATCGTTTTTTTTTTCAGTTTGGTAATTAATAGTGAGTACGCACTATTCGTTATTCAACAAACAGCCGTGTGCGTTAACTATATTTTTTTCTTACGAATACGACAAAGTAAAAATCTACCGATAGACTGTTGTGTGCTTTCGAGTCGTTATATTTCTGGTGATAGTACATAATCATGTGCGCAAACATTATTTTTTTCGTTATAAAAGTTTCTATATGGTTAATTTTGAGTTCTAAAAATTTACTCGAACGATAGCTGCTTTATATAGATAAAAGTTTGCATCAAAATAATATAATATTATATCCATATTTCGTATACGAAGTACCCGAAAAACAGTATTATTTATTATCGTTGTGAATTTCTTTAATAAAAAAAACAATCGAGATCATTATTTTAACGTGTTCGTTTAATCGGTTTTTCTGCAAATTAACTGTTTTTGCTATTCGAACTGGAAATTGAGATATTTGCGCATAACTAATCTTTTTTTTTTTTTTTACTATATAATCACCTTTATTATTCAACTATGATTCCCAAAATTGGCTTACATTTGTTTTTCATATAAAACTTTAACCCACCTCCCACCATTAGTAATTTAGTAATATTCATTTAGAGCAGTATATGTAAACAAATTTTATACATAAAAAATGTATTACAATTGTCCGTTTTTCTATAGTGTAATAAATGATTGAAATATTTTTTTAGAGGACAATATACTTAAAAAATGTCCGGAATAATAATATATTGTGGCGTTATTATTGTTATTATGTACGCACATCTATAATACTGCTCAGTGTCTTTGTAGTGTCAGTTAAAAATTAAATTATTATAATATTATATATAATAATATATTTATTGTTGTAGCTTTGAGCATTCTGAACTTTCATCACTTTTGTGCGATAAAACCATTTTTTTTTTACTTCAAAATTTAATTTTAAAATGTCGTTTACTTTATAATCACATATACCAAAAAAAGATAAAACGTAATTTTTTCAATAATTGACTTTTTGTAGTTACTCCATCGGTGTGAGTCGAATGAAAAATATTTTCTTCGAACTGTCGGCAAAAATGCAATTTCCTGAGCACAATATTAAAACGTTAAATCGTATCTTTTCGTGTTCATAAAACACCTGCCTGTCGCGTGCAACTAGTAACCGGTCCCACCCCCACGTTATTGAATATTAGTGCACTTAAGTATATCATTAACATGTTTTATACATTTTATAAATAATATACGCTATACAGAGGGTTCGGAAAGTATTTTGCACCTGTTACACATGACATAATATATACGTGGTGCTTACTATAGCTGTCCGTAATATTTTGTTTTAAAATGTTTAATAAAAAAAATATGCAGATTAGTCCGGCTCAGATTGTATATATTTTTAACGCTGAAACTTTATGTGCTTTTGCAAGCTCGAATTGTTTTATTTAGATAATTATTTTATAGATTTAAAGGGATTTGCTACGACGCATGAGATATGTCCGCTGTCTTTAGTAAGAACAGACGGTCAAATGTGGGTTGAAAATCTATGAACTGATCATGTTTCTTTATGTAACGATACAATAGTTCTCTGAATCGTCACCTAACCCTTAACTGCCGACGGGTAGATACATAATATAGTTGCCGACTTGTGCATATTAGACCCAGCTTATTATGTAATAATAACAAAAAAAAAATATATTAAATTCGAAATATTTAAATGAATTCCAATATTTCCGTTTTTTTTTTCAAGTTTTCAGGTAGGTAATAGTTTTATTTTTAAATTTGTTTATTAATGATACTAATTAATTTCAGTAAAATATGTAAATAATATTTTCTTTTATATACCTTATTATTTGAATAATAATTTCATAAAAAGTTGAAAAAGAAAAAATTTAAAAATATCATAGGACATTTATATTATAAAACATGGAAAAAAATTACATATTTTCCCATGTGTGGACAAACCGATATCTATATCAAAATAAAAAAATACAAAATTAAAATAAATATTTATAAAATAAATGTACAAAAACATAATACTGATCTAAATATATGATACATATTGAAAGGTATACTATTTAAGAAATACATTTACAATCATTGTAACATAAATGAACTGTAATGAAATATTTAATTAAGGATTAAAAGTTTCGTTTTTAACATTTTATATAAGTAGGTGAAAGTTCGCATATTTTAGAGGGATGTTATTTTTATAATACAAGTCGATAGGGCTGTTTATTAAACTTCCAGAAATTTGCACTTCGTTTTATCTTTGGATTTATTAACTACCTGCGTGAGCCATCCTAATTTTGTTTTTAGTAACAATAGAGTGGAGAAAATCATTGCCCTCGATTTCATATTGATCCAAAAACTCTTCACTTCTAAAACTTCAAAAACTTCGCAATTAGCGGGATTTTTTATGGACATTGTTGAGTGTTCACGGAAAATGTTTCTACGCAATCTTCGACGTACTGACCTGATTCTCTAAAATCCCATTGTCTCGTAAGAGCACCAGTACATCTACTTTTTACTACTTACTACATTTTATATTTGAAATATTTTATGAATTTAAGGAAAATAACAAAATGAGAAATAAAATTGTCATGGTTTATTTATTGAATTAGATTTGTCAAAGAATACTGGGCTTCACTGAGAAAACTCGTGTGGAGGCTCTGGGTTATTAAAATATAAGAAAAAATAATCAATAATATACATAGAGATACTTACAATAAAATGAATAAAATACAATAATGAACAATACATTAATAATTATATAAAATATATATAGAGATTTATAATAAAATGAACAAATTACAATAATAAAAAAATATATGAATACATTAAATAAAAATTATTGTGTGTACAAAAATTTGTTATAACGAATCAGTGTATTAGTCATAAAGAAACAATCTGGCAAAATATTTTTAAAGTGTATATATAGTGGTACATTTACTGAATATTTTGGTATTGAGTTAATTCATTTTATTCATATTGTTTAAGTGAACCCGTTTTTCAAGACCAATGTACTAAAAAATTATTTTTAGCATACATGATGTGATCATACTTTGGGTAATGGTATAGAAATCTAATATGCTTTTTTTTTACACATAATTTTTTAGACATAATTGTTTGATATTTAGAACATTAAAATGTTCGTATAATATTTTAGTGTAGAATCACTGATCTTTTTTGAAGGCGACATGAGCTAATGAATTCTAAATGATTTGTGATTATGGCAGAACGTTATCAGTAACATTGATAACAAATTAATTTTCCAAATATGTAGGTACTTCTCTATAATTTTAAATATATATTTTATATCTTTTCCCGCGTATTATACTGAAAACATATATCATCGTCAAAAAAAAAAAAAAACCAAATGGCTTTTTGTAGGTAAATGTTGAATGTTAATTGTATATCGAACAAAATTGGTCACCTATATATTATACACTTATACACTTAAATATTATAATATTATTAACGGTACACCAATAAGGCAGTGGTGAGACCGGCAATGATGTATGGAACAGAATGTTAGATGGTGGATAGGAAGATAGAACAGAGGATGAGTGTAGCAGAGATGAGAATGTTAAGGTGGATGAGTGAAGTAACTAGAGAGGATAAGATAAGGAATGAGTATATAAGAGGTAGTATAGGTGTAGCTTCGATAATTGACGAAATGAGGGAGAATAGATTGATATGGTTCGGGCATGTAACTATTAAGAAGGGAAGAGACTGAGACATTAAGATTCGTAAAGGAAATGTTTTTTGATGGCAAGAGGGGAGAGGAAGACCGAAAAAAAGGTTGGTGTATGCGACGGTGAATGATATGAGGAAAGCGGGGGGTAAATGAAGAAAATGTGGGAGATGGAGTTTAGTGGAAGGGCTAGGACTAGGATGGCCGACCCCGAATAGTTGGGAGAGAAGGCGAAGGAGAAGAAGATAAAAACTTCGATCAGAATGGTTTTGATGAACGCGATGGATTTACCGTGTTGCTATAATATATGGAATGCACAAGCTTTACGTCTACCCACCCGCGAGAGTGTCCGACGACACGGAATTAAAAATTAAAAATATTTTACAATATCGGAATTTTTTCAAATGTATTTCTGTATAAATAACACTGTAATGTACGCAATGACAACATGTGTAATATTGTGGCTCGACCGATCCGATATCATCGCACGTTCGGTAAAATAATTGAAATTTAATTTAGACGTGGCGACTATAATGCGCGGCTGAATATAATGTCGCGTACCGCGTGCCAGCTAAAATGTAATATTAATAACGCACTCGGCCGCTAATAACCGCGTGCCGGGGACGTATTATATTAGAGATTAGGACACACTGTCTCCCGTCCGCCAATGATTATACAGTCTCCTCGTATTTGTGCGAGGGGATTACCGGCGGATATAAATATAGCACGCCGGGTCGCATACACTACACACATACGTTTTCCGTGTGGCGAATTTCGCAATAATGTGTACATATTATACATGTGTGTGTGTCGTATGTGGTATATAATATACGCGTGTGTGTGAGTGTACGTACATGCGCAAATCAATATACGAGTGTACGGTTAAAGGAGTTTATCTATTTATAGAGTAATTAAAACAATATTTGGCCAACGCGTATGTCTCTTATCCGACGTGTACCTAACGCATATATATATATATATATAGGGAGAGAGAGATACCTATATTATACATTTATATATATATGATTACCTGAGCGCAAACATAACAGTGCATATATAATATATATACACGAAATTCCGTAATAAGCATCAGACGCACTTTGAAATTACACGCATATTATAGAATATTTAGGTCTGCGTATTTGTCCAAATTCAGTAATAATGTACGTTATTCTTAGTGTTTATGGAAATTTCACGAAATATACAATTTTCAAACAGTAATATAATATAATATTATAAATACCTATCCTTGGGCTGTCCCCGAGAAATTTTAATGGGGGTGCGTGTGTCTCGAAATACATCTTCTTGGGTGGTCGACTTTTTTCCGATTTTGCCGACTAAATGCCGAAATACTGTCTTCGAACCGTAAATAATAGCAAAAAAAAAAAATAAAAAATAAAATAATAAATAGGGTTATCAATTTTCTGTTTTTGCCGATTAAAACGTGCTGACTGGTGTTTTGACCCTTCTATCGGGACGGCCTGAAAATATTAAGTTCCGGTCAATTTTCGGTTTACATTTTTTGTCCACCTATTCGTCGGAAACACTATTTTTTAACCAACGTGTGATAGTGTATTAACATTTCATGCTGTGCGTGATAGCATAAACGTTTCAAAACTGACTGATAAATGATAAATAAATATATTGAAAATATGAAATAACGGCTAAATCAGGTCGACAACGCTACGTCCCAATTCGGTCAGGTAGTGGAGAGATCAGGTGGCGCGGCCACTCGACAACACCCAACCGGATTTCAATCAGATGACACATCTACAAACAACCTGATATTACACCTGACCTGACCGTCGCGGTCGGGCCGACCAAATCGGACCCTGTGTAGCCCTCTTTACGGACCAAGTGAAAAAATTGGTCATTGTAAACACTAACCGGAAATTGTATATAATATTCGGCCAATGTAAATAATAAATATTTATTTTCCATACAGACTAGTCATTGTAATACACCTTCTGGTCATTGAATACAGTGCTAAAACTGGCGTGGGCAATGTAAATTTCAGAGATTTTAAAATTGTCGCTACAAACAAGTTGCGTTTAAAAATTTTTTTAATAGGCATTTTATTTTATGTATGCCATATATTTTCAAGCAACACATCAAACGTTGTATATATAATTTTATATTAAACTCCGATAAGGTAACCCAAGGTTACTGTGCTAAGTGTGATCACTTTTTTTTCGTTATTTTTTTTTACCCCAAAACTTATTAAATATTTTTTGCCCTACCTATCAGTTAAATATATATATTTCGCTCAAAGGAAAAACTCGTACAAATTTGAATATATACTCAAAAGTGCCGAAATGTTTATTAATTTGTTGAGCTCTTTTTACATAAAAAAAAAAAATTAATGGTCAAACTTTTCCCATTTTTGGCGGGGCAACTGTTAATCCTTATTTTAAATAATGATATAAAGTATATCGAGAATGGTAAGGCAATGTGATATGCTAGACAAATTTTTTATATAAAAATGTAAAAAATCGAACAAATAATTATTAATTAGTTATTAACTTTAATTGAAATTATAATAAATAGGTATCTATTTACAGATTTCATAAGCAAAATAATTTTTTCGACAAAATATAATGTTAACAAATATTAAACTCAGATTTGTAAAATAAAAACAATAATAATAACTTATAATATGATAGTCACGCTTGCCTCAACGCCATATATGTAGGACAAATAGTGAATATGCAGGGTTAAAAATCGATTAAAATATTGTGTTGAATTATTATTAATAGTGTTTTATAATTATTATTATTTTAAATTTGAAAGTAAAAATATATAATTGCATTTGAAACTTGGAAACACAATTTTTAGCAAAGTTTGGTTTAACGTTATTATCAAAATCGGCTTTATAAATATACCGTAGTCATCAAGATATTTTATAACTATAAATGGCTAATATAACATATTGTAGTACTTACTATACAATAAATATTACACACTAATTTTGTGGTTACCTTAGTGCGTTGGATGTATAATAAACGATTGAATGAAAGAAATTCGTATTTATCCGGCATTTGAGTGAGTGTTTGGAGAAGACAATCGTGGTTATTATTAGATAGTATTTTCATTTTTTTTTTTTTTTTTTACACTATTTGTTATTATAATATTATAATTGTACTATAGCATTTATGTAGTCGAAACATACACACTATATACAAATTTAACGTATATTGATAATTAAATTGAACATTTTTTTGGATTTATTTGGGTGTAGATACATCGGTAATATCATAATATCACTATAATATATGTATACTTAAAGTTAATTACTTAAATCTGTCGCGCGGCAATCGAAATAATTTTTCGTTTCTACTGTATACTTTAGGGTTGAAGTGTTTAACTGATGTACCTATACGTTTGGTTTATACGGATTTGGTATAATATGTATGTGCATTTGTATACTTTCAAACACTTTCCACTGTACAGTTATTATATGGCAAAACTCTCTGTCAATATAATATAAATTGCCAACATGCGAATCATCCGTATATAGAGGTTTAAGTGTTCGGGTCCGACGATATTTTTAAATCCATAATATATATCGTTATTGGGTTCGAAAATAAAAGCTAATATTTTACCGGTCTTATATTATTATTATTATGTTCTATATACATAATATGGAAGTACTCTGTGGTCTGTGATTACATACGTATGAGTATAGTAAAACGGATATTGTGGGTTGCCCAAAGGGAAACGAAGTGATGTATAATATAGACGAACTACACAGACACCGTTAAGTATATACTTATTTATAAATAAAATAAAACATTACAGATCGATAACGATAGTGCGATATAATTGAACGGTTAAAGCATTCGAAACGCGAGTGGGCAGAGTACCTATACGTTTATGCGGCCAAAAGACATAAAGGGTAACAGATGGTCGCATTTACTTATATGTAAAACAATAGGTACAGGTCAATATATATTGTACAATAACCGTAGAAGATCCAACAGACAGATTGGTAAAATAAAAGGCACCGAAAAACACGATTGCGAGTGATCGAGTAGGTACCTAAACATGATATATTATTATATTTATTATTATTAGATTCTGAGAGTATAGAGAGGAAATGTCGGTTCTACAATTATTCGTTTTTTAATTTTTTTTTATCTATGTATGTATGTATGTATGTATGTATGTATGTATGTATGTATGTATGTATGTATGTATGTATGTATGTATGTATGTATGTATGTATGTATGTATGTATGTATGTATGTATAGATACACCTGTTTCGTGCAGGAGTGAAGTAAGTTTTCTGGTACCTATATAGAGGTTTTTGATGTGAAATTCGTTCAAGTCGGCATTTTATCGTAGCCATTTTTTGATTTTGTAAGTAATTTTCAAAAGTGTAACAAAAAACTACCTTTTATAATGGAAATATTAGAACATTTGTTATAAATTAGAAATACCAAATTAACTAGTCACGGTTACAGACTATATAGGTGATATATAATATTCATAACTCCAAAAAAAAATCCCGAAAATTATTATAAATTATAAAATATGACGCCAGAATCTTGAAATTTACATCAAGTATTTACGAGCAATATATATATATATATATATATATAGCAATATGTATAATGCGTACTATATTGACGTCATAAAAATCACACCAAACTGTTAAAGCTTTTATTGAAAGAAATGACTTATCATTTACTTTCGATTTCAATACATTTACCAAAAGTATTCTATCTGAAGAGCAAAGTACTTCCCCCCAACCACTTACTGAACGGTTTTATTTTTTAAATTGGTTTTACTACGATGTTTATATATTATGTTAATATAAACAATTTTTTGACCATCAAATATGATCCATATATACTATTCCATTTTCCGGCGGGGTATTTAATCTAATAATAATTACGATATTTATCAAAACGGTAAATTTTTTTTAAATATCAAAAAACTCATTGAAAATACGATTTTGTTCCGTTCTTGAAAATCCAAATTGAACGGTCTTAGATACATATTATTTGAAATTTTTACAGAGTAAACGTATTTGAGTTTTATTGACGTAATATTTGTAATTTTATAAACGTTTGGAAATTATTGATTTACGTGTTTATTCTTATACTGTAAACTTATATAATTAATAGTAGTAATAATATATATTAAATATATATAAATAATAGGCACATCTATTTTAATAAAATGTATATTTGGTATATTTTTTAAGTGTACTGCTATTTAGCCACTGTTTCACCAACGATGGTCAGTGGTAAAAACATATATGTTTACGCAAAAATGATAAAACGGATTCATAAAGTTATTTTAGAGTTAAAATACCCATTAGTTTATCATTATATTTTATAAAAAAAATTTGTTAACTAAAAACTAAAAATTGTTAACTACTATTTTTAAAACATACTGTACCTAGTGTACCTCTATAGAAAAAGGTATAGACTATTAGAGGTATACATATTTATATAATATTTTTGCAGTAAGCAATCATAAAAGAAAAATTGTGTATATAGAGTGTGAAATATCTTGGGGTAAAGACTAAAGAGGAATTTACAATGTATCTCGGGATTCGGCTACAAGAGTAGGTTCCTCAACTATTTTATATAGCAGTGGTATACTACTATAATAAGGTGTGATATAAGAAATTGTGTTGGATCTCATTCGGGGCCCTAATTCATATTATTGTTACCTACTCCATTCATGTTTTCCCTTATTAAAATATTAATTTGTGTAAATCATAATGTGGTAAAATTGTTTGTAAATAGGTCTAAAATATAACCTACCGGATTTAAAATATTGGAATTATGGACCTTGTATATTTGTATATTATTATTTATTCGTCGTATTAAAATATTTTTTATCTGACGGAAACTATTTTTGCATTCGTTTTTTTTTTTAATATTTACAAAGTTCGGGGAGTTTTTTTTTTTTTTTTTGTTAAAATGATGAAATAATATAAGTTTAAGCGGGTAATAACAAAGACAAATGCGGCTAACCCGTTCTCTACCAACTTATAATAATATATATTTCAAAATTGTTTCAAGAACATAAATGATTTGATTTTAATGTGATAATAACCAGTATGGCGATGGATTTTCGGGAGTGCTTCGGATTTCGGATTTCATCTTCTGCATTTGAATTCATTTGGGTTCGAGTAATATCGAGTTTATCGATACTATATATATATATAGTAACATGGTGTTGCACTCTAGAAGACGTTTTCCGACGTCGTATTATTCGTATTTCAGCAGTTTTTTCTTACATATAGTTTAGGCAAGTTTTCTGTATACGAGTAGGTACCTACATCTGTAGTAGGTACCGCGTATACATATATAAATTAACATGTTCGGGATTAAAGACGACTGTAAAACAATACGATAACAATGAACGTATAGCCAAGTTAAACTCGCAATTGCTCTTTAACATTAATCTCGTTTCACACGTGGGAAATGTAAGTGTAATGTGTATATTTAACCGAGAGATATTGCCGCGCCGACTTCTCAGATTAAGCACTTGTAAACTATATAATAGGTATGTGATATCGGATATACGTACATAACGTACACTCGGTTATCTCGTTTTATATACCTATTGTTATTGTATAGTATTGCAATTATTGAATGTGGCGGGTCGTTTGAGAAATTCGAACGACACGGTTGGCAGGTCAAAAGTTCAAGCCGAGAAGTTTAATGGGTAGACGTGTATATCATTATTATTATTGTTATATACGCAAAACAAATTAGAAATTGTATTTTAATCTTCGTTCCAAGTAATCGATTCATGCCGTATAACTTGACTACTATCCGGTATCGCCGACCGTATTATAAAATAGGTATAATAATACGATAATATTCATGAAAATATTCTTCAAGTTTTTTCCCGCCAGTGGCTAATTTTATTTGTAAATTTCGATGGTAACTTTTTTTTTTTTTTTTCTCAATTAAATAACGCGCGGCTTCATCGCGGACATAAGTCAAGTCATCAACCTAACGTCCCCGCGTGTCCATAATATCATACATTTTTCGAAAGCTGGAAACAATTATATTATGTTAATAACTCTCGTCCGTCGTACAATATATAAACGTATATAAAATGCATTTCATACTCGTGTTTTATAAGTATTTAACCGTTGTATTATAATATATAGATGATAATAGTATTATAATATTACGTAAAAAAAAAAACGACAGTTCAATTTTTTACTATATCGAAAACACTATACATACCACTTATATATATATGCCAGTATATTTTATGATTAAATATTGAACGATGGTGAATTGTAGTTTTTAATGACAACGATGCTGTATGCCTGTATGGTGTATATATATTCACGAAATGTTATCAAAATTAAATGAACACTTTTGTTCATTTGTATGATTGATATATTATTATTATTATTATTATTATAGAACGTTATGTGAAATAAATATTGACCAACTAGGTATAGGTATATAACAGTTTATATAGGATTTTGTCGTGCCGTTACTTAATTTTGATTTATTTATTTATTTTATTTTATTTATTGTCAGCCATTGAGATCTATACAGAGCAAACGTATCTATCTACTATTTGCTTTTCACCGCATATAACGTATATTTTATACATTAAGAAATTGTTCATCACGTAATACCAAAATATACGGTACCAAACAATTTAAACCGAGTTTATTTATGTACTGGATAGAAATTATTTAATCCGATTACGTGTAATTCATATTATAATTATTATACATGCAGTACGCTTTTACCTATATATTTTATTTGAACTTACCGTTTAACTAGGTACACACCTACACATAGACATAAAATCTAGAAACATTATTATTCGTTACATATTTTGATAGCTTTAATGTAATGTAATGGATGGAGCTGTGAATTTAATGGACTAAAAACTATAAACAATGCATTTAAAATGTAAAAACAATAACGAGTTTTATAATAAATAGCTTAGTCAGTTTTTAATTTTTATATAAAAAAAAATTGTCATTTAATATTTTACGTTTAAATAGTTTAAAATATACGCGTAATATATACTCAATTTCAAAATACTGAAATCGTACAAAAAAAGTAATCATACACAATCCCATGAAAAAGTAAAAATTACATAAATGAGTAAACCCCATGGGTAATTGATATAAAATCGAAAATGCAAAAAAAAAAAAAAACATTTGATATAAATGAATTTCTTTATGATAATTAGTATACAATGATATTATCGTTAGGTAATCAATCGAATAAATCACAATAATTATTCATTGTAGGTACCTATAGGTACTATATAGTTAGATAAATTCATCGGCTATATTTAGCTATTTATTATTTGTATACAAAATATATTTATTCACACGTTGTTAACTATCTAATTGGATGTATAATTTATTATCGAAGATATAAATCAATTAAAATAAGCTGTAGAAATGCATAGGTAATATTATGGTGTAGTTTTGATACAAATATATCGTGTCGACTTTTTAGAACATGGTAAATAGTTTATTATAACAAAATAAAGTTTATATATTATGTACACTTCAAAATAAATTTATAACTCATCAAATCAATATGTACAACATATTATTTATTTATTATGTATAATATTATAGGCTTATACCTTAATAGGTAAACGATGATACCATTTGGGTAACAGTAATGATTATAGTTATTATGACTGTAATACTGGAGCTTGGATAATTTATAGGTATAACATATAGTTTAATACCAAATAATATGGTAACCCAATAACACTATTAGTCTTAGGCGTATAAAAATATTTTTAGTATGTAATTTGATTTTATTTATTTAACATATGGAATCTATGTAAATATAATAATTACAATAGTAAAATAGTAATAATAAATATAGCATGTGAATTATTAACAAATAAATGTATTATGTAATACAAATAATTGGTTGGTTATTTATTTTTTAATACCTATTGTATACGTTTATTACTGTAATTAGAGTCCAACGCTAATGGAAACGTGATGGATTTCGCGTGAACTTTATATCGGTATTTATACTTCTAGACTTCTAGATTATTCCGACTATAGGTCCGGCCGGTGCTCCTATTAATCCATGTATTTTACTTTTTTAGTTGAGTTGAATTTTATCTAATATACAGGTTTCTTGGACAGCCACTATGTCAATATTTTCTTTTCTAATAATTCAGGAATCTTAATCACATTTGGCTTCACCACCTCAAAACACATTTGGCAGATTCGTAGGCTTAGGCCTAGTTTCCTTGTCATTTGACTCTGAAAAGGTCTGTTTAATTTGTGAAATTGAATTTAAGTGTAAATAACCAAAAAAAAAAAAAAAACCAGGAGATCGTGAAGCGATAGTTTGGCTATCAGGATTGATAGATCTTTTGACGTCTAGTTAACGTAAAATGTTACACCTCAGTTGCACTGAGTAGATGTGATCTAGTACTATTATTATTACTTATTAATGTTTAAATATTATAGTGATTAAATAATTTAAATTAGTTAGTAGCTAATATTTATATTTAGGAATAAATATTACAAGTAATAAATTGGCTATTATATGAAAATTTTTTTGTGTAATTTATTTTGAACTTAAGTCGCGTAACTTATGCATTAGTGTTATTTTAGAAATAACTCGTCAATATTAGACAACCTTAATGTGTTCTAATGTAATCTACTGAACAGTCAGTGTATATAACGCATAAGTATGATTTTTACGTTTTTACGTCACGGTTGTGTATCTTTGTATAATATAATCAACAAATTGAAACTATTTTACAATAGCTCATACGAAATTGATATCATAATAATTGTAGATACTAGTATGAATGAGTAATAAAAAGTTATAGTTATAATACACTCATAACAACACTTAACATATTACTGCAAAGATGTTGGATGTTAACGCGTTGAAAATTAAGTTAAAAATTTTTAAATATACTTTTTTTTACTAATAACTTACCATAAGTATCTATATGCCATAATAAATCTTTATGCTCACCTATGGATTTTCAAAAGTTTTCACATTTTCGTGTGCGTTACAAGTTCCAATCAACGATTTGCTACAGGGACTAATATTAAGCGTATGGATGAGTCTCTCCAGTCTAACTTTCGCAAATTTTGAGATTTTATTAGGAATAACCGTGCTGATAAATTAATTCCGAATATTATTTCATTAAAGGATGTGTTAACCACTAATGGAAAACAATCAGTTGATTTGTTTTCCTTATATTTTAGTTCGATCTTTAATAATCATGTTATAGGTTTAATTAAGGAAGATAGTTATATATAGGTACCGTCATTTTACCTATCAAAGAATTGATTTTTTTTTAGCGTGAATGACACCTTAAATGGTCTATGTAATCTGCATAATGTTAATTCAGTTGGCTCTGATGGGATATCTGTAATTTATTTGTTTGTTTAATTTTAGGTATATACTTTATTTCTTATCCGCTTTAGTTCATCTTCTCGATGTAGGTAGGTATAGTCAGTGGCGGCTCGCAAGTAAATTCATTGGGGAGACTGAAAATTTCATATAAAAAATGATGAAAAAAACATAGCTTTTTAATTTTGAGGTAAGATAATTTATATTTTTTATGTACCTACTAATTCAACTCTTCTTTCTTTTTTCCCTGCAAAATCATCAATAATACTTTCCACAAATGTCGGGTCCTTTGTCAAAATACGTCCATTAAATTTTTTTCACTCGCCAAAAATGATATATTTGTAAGTCGCTCGTTTTTCATCGTATAAATAAATAATAAATAATAATATTATATTACGCGATACGCTGTACTATTACTACTTTATTGCCTAATAGGAATGCGTGTCTCGCTGCTGATTTTCGTGTTACAAAAAAATACGCAGATACTTTGAAAGAGTCTAGTCTCAATAACTTCAACATAATTTATCCCCGTTCTCCGGCAAGTAATGCGTACGAAATGTGTATACACAAAGAGTCTCTTGAACGGCAGACTCCGAAAACCGTCATCGTTATCGATATTTTTCGCCCGTATTATTATTAAATACAACCGTTTGTTTACTATTAATGGAAAAATATAATACACACTATTATATTATCAATATTAATATCGAAAATAATAATAATTGTTTTCAAAATAGATAAAAATATTAAATTATAATACAATTTTATATTTAACCATTTTATTGTGTTAGGTACTACTTTTTTTGTGAGGAGTCGCAGTCTCAAAGACTCCCCTGACGAGCCGCCACTGGGTATATTCCTCGATATGTTTGAATCGAGTTCTGTAACGCCTCCGTGTTCTGTAAAAAAAAATAAATAAATGAACAAGTAGTAGGCACGCGAGTACGTTTTAAATTGTTCTCGTTGAAATTGTCTTTAATTTCTTCTTGGACCTACCTCACACACAAATTTTCAACAAATTCGCACCACCATATCTATTTACGCCAGGGGGTGGCCATAATACTTGATACGTGAAGCAGGTCAAAAGGTAGAGAAACATAGTAACCAGATAAAAAGATAAAAATTCCCATATTATAATGTTAGCGAAGCTGTGAAGACCGGTGTGTTTGCATTGTTTACATTTTACTTTTCTTTTTAATGAGATAATAAATCTACGGATAATACCTATCACGGTCTTGGATAATATCATGTTTTACAGTTTAACCAATATAATAATAGTTTGGGAATTTTTATCTTCTTATCTGGTTACTATGTTTCTCTACTCTTTGACCTACCTCGTACGGTACCATGTATGTATAATATATTCTATATTCTATATATTCTTACTCTATGATATACGCACAATAATAATTAATTATTGATAACATTACTGCCGGGCTCCCCGTGAAATAATACGATTCATTCGCGTACAACACTGCTGTTGCCACTGCAGATATCCAATACCGATGATATTTAGATAATAATCGAATATTTTACTGGAGGCCGGCCGCGGTGACTTAAACGCGCGCGGACCTCGTGCGAATTGTAAAAGAAAACCGCAACGTTTATCGCCGACGCGTGTACCGTTAAAGCGAACATTCCCCACGGACGCAGACGTACCGTCTACATAATATACGCGACCAGAACGCGCGGACAGTGATACGGTACACGTCAAAAGTGAAGACGAATCGAATAACAGACGAAAGTATGATCTCGTTTGCCACGTATACGTTTATTGTATATCGATTACGAAACGTTCCATACGAGATAAAAAAGAAAGACATACATTTAAGCCATGATTATGACGAGCGTCTAGAGACAGCGCCTCTTATCTTATATTTTTTTTTTATCAGTTATCAACTCATCAGTATCGTACAGTGCTACTGTTATCATATATCAATTCGAATTATAGAATCGATTAAAAATGAAATTCAAATATAATATTCTTTATTCATAATTTCATTTAATAATTAGATATACATAATTATTATGGAGTTGGAAACAGTTTTTCTTAATTTTGCTTCAGTACAAGGTAAATAAATTAGGTTTTGATATATCAAATATTTATTTTAATCATTGTAGAATTCAATAATTGGAAAGAGAAAGAGGAAGTAGACTCTTCAACGAGATACGTGCAGCATATAGATGTTTAAAACCCAATAAGGATGATACATACATATTATTACAGTTTTATATTATATTATTCAAACTCTTGTTATTAGACGCAAAAAAACAGGTTTTTTTGAAACCTGAAAAACACAGGTTCGGCAAAATCAATTTCATATTATTAGTGGTAATTTATTTATATTCATTAATATTTTTAATTATAAACGTTTAACATTTATTAATATTTATTTATGTATTTTTCCCCCGTTATTGTTTTACCGTTTTTAGTAGGTATCTACCTGACGGCTTTTTGACATTATTGTTAACATTGCCTTTTACTTGTGTACTTACAATAGGTACTTTTATTTATTAACAAATAAAAATAAATAATACTTTATTGAATTAACACATACAAACTTAAGTGACATAATATAAATTAAAATATAATTTTGTTTAGTTTATGTTAAATTAATTAATAAGTATTAAGTGATATGGTAGAGACACAGATTATTCTGTGATGGAGAAAACATGTTGTAATACTTGATAAGAAAATAATATAAGATAAGAGGCGCTTATATAAATAGGCGGTCTGTCTCTAGACGCTCGTATGATTATGCACAGGAAAATGATATACAAATTTTAAACATTTAAAACATTTCATAACAGATGGTGTTCAATCTATATGGTTTGAAAAATACCATTGAAAACAATGTGGATTTATCAGGTGTTAACACTCTCCCCCGCCGACCGACACTATAATAGTATGAATGTACATTTTACACCAGTTACGAACGCCGCTAGAGCCGCTAGCTACACTCAGTGGGCCTAATATTTACTAGTTATAATGGGATTTTATGTGCAATTCTTCAAAATATTTTACTTTTTACATGGATTATTAGAATATAATATCCATAATGAAAATTTAGACTAAAGTAATAACTACTGGATTGAATAAATATGTTTATTTATTATTTATAATTATTAATTATTATTTAATATGAAAATAACTGTTAAATTATATTTCTAAAATAATAGAATAAAATATACGTCAATTACTATGTTTACATGATACGAGTTAGGCCGTTTTTAATTTAAACCGATTTTATTACGAGTCTACCTTAATTACCGGATCTGTTTGCATGCGAGCCTTTAATATTAAAGTGGCAAGTTATCATTTTCATTATTCCATGAAATTGATATTTCTTCCATTATCATATTTAATACTTATCAGTTATTAGTAATCAATATTTATTCAAATTAAATATTCAGATTTTATTTTATAATAATAAATAAATTATACGTACTAATATTATTTCGTTTCAACTTTAATTAATAGAGAACTTAGAAACTGAAAAATGAATAACTCCGTTAAAAGATGTAGTTAGAGTTCTGTAGAGATAGCTACATTAGTTGCTTCTATAAAAGAAAATACTATTATGAAATTGCTAGATGAGAAACGATTTAGAAACGCTTTTTAACAATTATAATGGTGACTGATTATTACACAAAAAATAAATAGGTATTGATATTACATACCATCATCCACATTCTTCTACTCATACGATGATCCAAGTTATAAGTACCTAATCAAATTGTTCATAAATTGATTATTCATTTCTACAGCCATTTGAAGGTATATGTTTTTCTTTTTTTAAATTTTCGCTGATGGCGTTATAAAAAGAGTTTAAATTTACTACCACGCGCTTCGCATTTAAGTTTGTACAGTTTTAAACAAACGATTGCTTGTATAGAATCCATTTTAAATCAGTGTTTAAATAACAAACCTTTTTCTTTTATTGGTGTAAATTGTAGTTATGTACCATTAAACTAGTTAAGTGTTAAGCTATAATGTACATGTTTACGAAAGCTTTAATAAAAAAAAAAAATAAAAAAATATTTAAAATTTAAGAAATCAATTACAATTTTTAATATTTAAATATTTGATTACTGATAAATATTATTTTATCACTTTTTAAAATAAAAGTAATTGTTCCGTTTACATGCACGAAAATACAACCGATTTGATTTATAAAACCGATTTAATTTTCTTAAACCACATATTCGATCGTCCTTAAAATAAAAACGGTTTATATTATTAAGGTCACTTTAAAGCGTTTACATGATGTATGATTAAACCGCTTTAATTTTTAAACAGCCTTTAATTGTGCATGTAAACATAGTAAATGTTAAAAGAATAATTTTTAAATAGGTAATACCATAAAATTTACGTCAATGTTTAATAATAATTTTTAAATAATACAATAAAATTGTACGTCAATATTTAAAAATAGGTAGGTAATTTTATAGTGTTTATACAACCTTTAAATTTTTTTTTAATTGTTTTTCATTGTTTTTTGTGTTTAATTTTTTCGTTATGTTTTCTGCATGCGAATATCATTCGTGTGTTTAAATAAAAACATCACAATATATTTTGTCAATTTATTTTTATGCATAGTACAACTTTTGTAGCAATACCCCGAAGACTTATTTCATCCATAATTAAATAATTTAGAACAAATATTCATGATCATGATTATGATTGTTATACACATTTCTGGCTAATATGTAATTTAGGTAAGTTAATATTTTATACTAACGCAGATCCAAAATATGTTTATATTCATTTCATTGGTTTGCAGAATGTTTAAAATAGTTGTTTCCAAACTATAAACAAGTTTCATTATACAATCTGTTGGAATAAATAAGTAACCTTGGCTTCTAAGATTTTTTTAACACGATATTATTATTAGTTTGGTGTTAATAATTAACACCAAATTTTAAGTTTTTAATTATTAAAATTACAATTATTGTGTAGCAATGTATACAACTTTCATATAATTACATAATATAATACATAGGTACGTTTTTTTATACTCATTTAAAATTTTAAATAAATATCTATAATGTAACATTATGTTCATAATTCGTTATAACTACCTATATTATTTTATAGCTGTGGAACTATACATAAAAAACTAAAATAATATTATCTCCGTTCAAATAAAAAAATACGAACTACAGCATAATATTTTTTATATTTTAAAAGAATAACATTACGTTTGTATAAGTATAATAATTACTGTTTATAATAGGTATGTATACGTATATTATTTAACATAGTTTTAGGTATTCACTATTATTACATATAGATATAACTACATAATTATATAATCGAATGCTTAATAGCATACATTTTATTTTATAGTTTCGTGTTAATTTTCGTATATTGTTAATTTGTCATTTTTAATTATTCAATTTCATCATTTATTTATATATATATTTGTGATCTGTATCTATATAAATACGTGTAAAAATCATAGTTATTAGGCCCACTCAGTGTAGCTAGCGACCCTAGCGGCATACGTAACTGGTGTAATATTTTCGTTCAACTGATAATCCGAGTGTTAACACCTGATAAATCCACCTTGATTGAAAACGTTTTTCAGCTACCCAAACGTGTGTTACAGTTATAAGAGATATTTAAACTATAGAATAACAATGTATATACCTGACTCCATGAGCAGAGTAAAGTTTGTGTGTGGCGTGTCCAGCACATTTATGTACATCGTACACAGAATAAATGTGAGTTAAATAATAAAAGTAGATCGAATATTTCATTACTGGGTGTCCAATTGGACACGGAAATTGCCATTAAAAAATGCCCGGTTAGGAGACTCTGTTTGACGGGCAAAAAAAAAAATCTATCCCAAAACTAAACACTTATAGAAACTATTATATCAATAAAATTGTAACATTGTTCAAGCGAAACGGTATAAATAAGTTGATCTATCATTTGTTATGATCAAAATGTGGTATGGGTTAGGTTACGTTGAATAGAGATGAACGAAGTGGGGTGAGATGGGGGTTATAATGAGAGAAATATAATATTATGTGCGTTTGAGATAGAATTAATTATTGAGACGATTACTTGAATTTTATTGATTATTGTTATAAATTGAATCTATGATGTGAAACTTGCTAAAATTATCTAAAATAAAAGGGTTTTTATTAGGTTGTTATTTTGATCAAAACAACACGAGGAAATCATCGGGGTAGTGAGTCCGAGAATTGAACGTGAATATACTAATCAAAAACAAATAATGTTAAATTACCTGCCGGAGCTCTTGTCAGACACCTCTGGCGAGATCGTAGATAATATTCGATAGATGACTTGTGATGGTGTTGATTTATTAGCTGAAGACAATGGATATAGAAGAAATACGATGTGAGCGATTGAAAATATGAAGGATATAATATAAATTAAAACACTGCAATATTGTAGTAAAACTATGAACAAGAGTACATAATCAGAAACACCAATTTTTCTGTGAGATAAGTGAGATAAGTCGCGTCGTATTTGGTTGAATGTGTGGCCTGCACACACTGAAGGGAGAACAGTCGAGCGATGGCCACTCTGGTATCATTTTGTTATGCGCTGAAAGGAGGCATCTCCACTGAACCAAATATATCTGTGATTTCAATAAAAATATAGATTAATTTAATAATATGGTATTAATATACGTCCAATAAAATGTTTGTTAATTTAGAAAAAAAATATTTGTTAATTTAATAGTAAAATAACAAAACGCATTATTGATTTAACAATATCTTTTATCAATGTCTTGGGTGAAATTGTCTAATGAATACAACTTTATTTGAATTAACAAATATTTTGTGTTTCTTTCTTCTTCTTCGTAGAACAAACGCCTATTTGTTAATCAGAATATTCAATTTAAACCGAATATTTTTTCAATTTAATAATATATATTTTATTATAATAATAAAATATATATTAATTTTACAAATTATTTTTATTAAATTATAACTTATACATCTTGTGAAATTTACAAAATGAATTTGTTATTGTCAACACATTTTTCATTAATTTAACAATATACACATTAAAATAATAAAAATTTCATTATTTCAACAAATATTCGTTTGTTTAAATTTGATTATTGCATATTGTTAATTCTACCAATGAAATTTGGTTCAGTATCCTCTGCAAAGAAGGGTTTTTCGTTTATGTGTGCGAAAATTGTTGTATACGTAGTGCCTGTCTTATAACAATGTTTTACCTATACACAATCACTGCGTAAAGGCTTTGATATTTTAAAAGGAAACGCGTGTGACCATTATTTTTCTTACACAAGTTCTTTCTCATCGTATGCGTCTATGCGGTGTAAGTATGTTAATTTTTTTTTCTTTGCTTATTCCAATTTTAATTCTAGGCAGTATACTTATTGTATTTACTATACTTTTTAGTCTTTTTTCGTTTTTTTTTTTTTTTTACATAGTTTCGTTGTTATCCACTATTTTTATATGAGGATATATTAGTGTGTCTGATATGCATTTTCGTCGTATTAACATTCCGAGAACATTACATTATATATGTGATTATTATAACTGTCCATTCTCACGGTATTCAATAAAGATAGTACATAATTTTAATAGTACATAAAGAAAAATATATATTACACTTTTATAAATTCTATTTAAAAAAAAATAAAAAAATATTTTTACACGTGTGCATAACATAACACATTCCAAAAGTTTTCTTATTATTTTAAATTTGAAAGCAGAGATAAAACGTTATTGCATTCGAAAAGCGATTTCAAAACAAAGTTTCGTACACTCAATATTGGTTTTTGGTAATCCGATTTATAACGGTATTCCAATATTTTCGGTAGTTTTCCTTTACGATTATAAAAATGATTGGGAAAGGTCAAAAAATTACCCCTATAAAGTATTAACTATGGTAAAAATGGCCCGACAAAAACTATCTGTACCTATACCTACTCAAAAAACTCGTAATGGGGACTCTTTCTACCTGAAAATTATTAGGTATACATACATGAAATCAAAATGAAACTTATGTTTATAAATTTCTAGAAAATGGTAAAAAAAAATTAAAACTTTCATAACGTAGTTAATATTGTACTATCTATTTAGTTAACATTTGGTATTAATTTAAAGTCTCTAACTTGATTATTATCCGACAATTCTTTGTCATTTTCGGAAGTTTTTCTTTACGCTTAAGAAAACTACTTTAAAATACTAACTATAACGAATTTTCTATCAAAAAGCTTTTTATTCAAACATTTTCCTTCGCTCTTACACTCGAAAACGTGTATAATGTACGTACATTATATATACAAAAAAAAAAAAAACAATACCTCATTGTAAAATAAATAAGCTAATAGTCTAAAATACAAAAGTTCGGTCCATGGAGGAATATAAAGTAAAATTATAACACGAAATAATATTGAAGTTCATTTGTGCGTATGTTGTTATTCAAGTGCAATGTGAGGGAAGTTATAGAGTAAGTGAACGACCTTAAGGTTTCTAATTTTATTGAAGGCTATTTTATAAACTAGATTACTAGAATACTAGATGATGATTTTAATATATTATATTCAAATCATAATAGTATAAACAGAATATTGAATATTAATTTCAAATTTAAAAGCCTTAAAATATTTAAAAAGCATAAACTATTGTATAATTCATCTTATCCACAGCACATGTTTTATTTTATTTTTATTAGTTATTAAATATTAGTAAAAGTATAACATCATTTAAATGAGATATCAATTAAAAATTAAGAATATATATACTGTTTGATTAATGTATAGGTACTTAAATATTAAATCTTGCTTATTGTTTGTCGTAAATCGTTTTGGTAGTGAATGAGAAATGTGAATCAACTTTTCATAAATTCGTACATTATACGAATATGTGAATAGTTATTATTATTATTATTATATATTATATTAATTATATTAAGTCCACAATTTCTTTTAAAAATAAGCTCTAACTTGAAAAACTAAATATTACTATATTTATAATATTAATTTTATCAACAGTTCGACAGTATATTTTATTCAACAGTACCAACTATATCGTTATGAAAATAACCTACAATAGTTATTCGTCAACTTATCCTGATTTATCTAATGCTTATATAAAAAGTTGGGAAATGCCTCTATAGTTAGTAGGCTATGTACCTTGTGCAGTTAAATCACAATGAATGAATGAAAAAATCAACCCGGAATGTAATATTATTCTACAAAATATCGGGTATACATCTTTTAGTTTCATGTTTTAAGTCGATCTAAGTTATTAAAACGAATTAATTATCGTACTTGTTTGGCTAAGCAAAGAGTACATATTATACAGAGTGAGTGCCTTTATATACAATATAATAACATTGATGACGTATATAATATATGTGTATGTTTACGAAGTTAAAAGTGTAAAAAACATATTCGTAATTTGTTTTATTATTATTATACATTTATACTAACAATTTCCCACGAGGCTCAGCCTATATTTTTGTCATACATGTCATTTTTAATTAGTATATAGTCTGTATATATTTTGTATTATTGTAAAAAAAAAAAAAAACGAAAAAATATAAAATGATAATGTTTTTTTTTTTTTTTTAAATAAAACAAAAATTATATTCCGAGTAAATTTATTCGTATTAGAGAGAAATTCTTCAGAAGAAGTACCTATTTGAATTTATATTTAAACGAGAGTACCTACATATAGTACTTTAAAGTTTAAACATTATAAAAGATTATAATATATATACCTATATATCAGATATCTATATATGTTTTTTAAAATATTATTACGTCCTGTGAAAGTAGTTTTAACAGATTGAAACTTACTAAAAAAACTTATGGGAAATGGCTAAAAAAGTCAGGACTAGCGAAACTAAAAAAAAAATTTCCTTAGAAAATAAACTATAGTAAGATGATCGTAATATTTAATGTGAAAATGTAACAATAATTTTTTTTATTAAATACTAAATTATAGATAAAAGTATATGTTTTTTCATGAGGTTTCGAGTTTCAACTATTCTACTATAGACATTAGGCAAGAGTTGGCAACGATGATGGAAAGCATAAAGTATATTAGGCAATGATCCCATATACTCTGCATTTGGCATAATATAAATTGATATAGTTGTTTGAATACCAGAAAGAAGTTTATGAAGATTATTGAGCTCATGACAATACAACTCGGCTCTTATTAGATAAAGGCAGTAGTCAGATACTTTCGACCTTGAAATTTGGTTCACATGGAGTACAATAATCAATAACAAATAGAAAAATGATGAGATCAGAAGTAGAGAGTAATAAAGAAAGAGTAAAAAGAATATGCATAATAACTGTAGGAAATCGGACGTATAGCCAATAAATTGTTAATTTGAACGCGAAGAAAGCCTATACATATACTTGAGTGGAAGACTTCGTGGAGTAAATACGGAGTACAAGACAAGAAACAAAATTAAAGGAAAATTAAGGAAGCAAAAAAACTTGGTCGAAAGAAAAAGAATATCGTGTCCGACAACGAGGATCGATAATATTCTTGTGAATTTTTCGAGACGTGTAATATTAACAGTATGACCTACATAATCGTTATAATTTATGCAGAGTTGAGAGCGAATTGAAATATTTAGATTTTCAAAAATTCAAATTTTGATTAAAACAATATATTTTTGAGGATTCGTAGTGTAGTTTATTAAATATTAAGATAATTTTTCCAAGGATATCTTATATAGCTATTTCCCAACGAATAAACGCATGCATCATATTCTACATATATGTTAATCTGTGTCCAAGTTTTTTTGAGGGAATCGATGTTGTGTTCTGTAATATATGTATGTATAAGAATAACAGTAATTATTATAATATGTACACAGTGTTCTGTTTACACACACATACATACACATGTGGTAATTTGTCTGTTGTGAGTAATGAAACAGTTACGACCACACATTGTTGACTTTCACCTTTGCCCTAACGTCATATTATTATTATTATTATTATTATGTTAGTGTGTGAATATTATAACACATATTATATGACTCATATTTGTATGTAGGGCAGAAGGACTAGTATAATATTGACAAATCCGTGATTATTTAATAGAGCGAAAGAGTTATAAACTCCACGTTTTCGAAAATATTTAAATCATTAAAAATAACATTTGTATCATATCTTACTTAAGACGCGCATTTAAAGCTGAAAACCAGGGTTATATCGTAGGAAAAATATTAAAAACACTACGATAGAACATTTAGAGTCCTTTGATTTTAAGTCACATGTGATTTTTCCTCATTTGCGTGTCCAACTTCGTTGTCGCGTATTTAACAGACGACACACAAACGTTACTACGGTTGTAAAGTAAACGACAATTTGAAATGGAATTTCGAATAGAATTCGGCATCTGATAGAAATGTACGTAGAATGTTAAAAATAACGATAATATATTATAATAATCTCGTTTTTGAAAATTTAGCGGTTGTTGCGTTTTTCACTATACGAGAAATATCAACCGTTGGTCAATGAATTAAAGTAGCTAAAAAGAACAAGGTTTCGGATAATGTTTTGCGACGGTCATTCAACAGTATACTGCCATTGTGGATAAAGTTTTATCACGTGCTTGTGATAGACGGATAAGACATTATCACGCCATGGGAATTTCGTGCTATTTCGAAAACTCACATTAAGTGAGTATTACAAATATATGAAACATATTTATATACACGAGTATACATCATATATATATTATATATAAGGTATTTCTACTTTATCGGAGAATTCGATTTTTAAAATTTTTTTTTTTTAATTTATTCTTCGGTAAAGTAGAAAAGTTTCATATATAAATTATTTCAATAAAGTATTGGGTTTCATCAAACGTAATATAGGTACCAAAACTATTATCTCTACCATCTGCCTTCGCACCCTTTATTTTGCGTTAGTTGGATCCATATTAGAGTACGGTGGATTAGTTTGGCATCCTTATCTTGTTAAGACTAGATCATGTCCAAAACAAACTTTTGCCATATGCCTCTTTCGTCCTCAAGATAAAATATCTTTCCCACAATTATAATAATTTAAATATTCCAACTCTTTCCTTTAGGCGCCTCGATGCCGAATTCACTTAATTTCTTCCCTTCTAAATGGTTCCATAGATGCTTTGGATTTCCTTTTCTTAATCTCATTCCGTGTTCCTTTTTACAGCACCAAAATTTGCCAGTTATTCGCCATACCTAAACCATAAAACCTCAAGATCACAATCAGCCCATTCATAGAATGTCACGTGAAGCAGACCATTCAGAACATTTATATTAAACGTTAATTTGGTTCTGAGTCATCTTTTTCTTTTTTAATTGGTATTTTATTTTAGTTCATTTCTAAACAATCGTTTTACACCACTTATTTTAATATTTTTTATAATTTATATATATGTACAATATACATTAATATGATTGCCGGTTGGCGTTAATTACAATAAATAAAGACAAATTAATTATTATTTTTGAACCTATATTAGCGATTTATCGATCCTCATTTTATACTTTCGTACTACGGTACTTAACATATTTTTGTATTTTTAAGATAATATTATTTAATTGGTAAGATTTCACGAAGTTAAAATCGATAATTGTCTTCGCATTACTCTTAAACATAGCTTTCACCGAGTTCCTATCTTTTATCATTTATTTTGTAAATCCATATTGATCGCTTATTATTTTCTGCTCACTATCGCCACTATATTCAAAATCATCCGTATTTTCAATTCGATTTCCGAATCTGATGAACTAGAGAAACTATAGCAGACTAAACTACATAGTAATGTTGAATAAACACACAGACTAGTGACTGACGTGATAGCGTGATTGTTGTGTATTATAATTGCAGATATAGGGAAATTACGTGTAATGCTCACGTAACGTGATAATATTCTACCCGTACCTTAAGATTCTGCACGAACGATGAACACGAAACCAGGAATATATCGGCCTTACAATTATATATTTATTTATTTGTAACTTAAGAAATTATAGTATATCTACGTAATATATCAATTTATAAAATTAACATTTAGGCTATTTTCCTTTGGCCATATTTTCCATGATATTTTTGTACTTGCAAGACATATTTTTTTCTAATCGAACTGTTTTGCTTTTAGTAATTTTTCCGTGACCATTTTGGATGATGTGGATGCAATTTTTTACCTGGTTTCAAAATAGCTGACTGATTATCATATTCCTAACCGGACTAAGACCTAACAAAAATTCATACAGTAAGTTGTCGTCATAAAACGTCTTCTATACGTGATTCAGGCTTGGTATAATATTTTAATTTTCTTTTGGTGTATATATTTATTATTTACTGCATATAACACATATTTTATCGTGGTAGTTATTAATAATATTCATATATACATACTTTTTTTTTTTTTTTTACCAAAGATATTATATTATCTCTTCGTAATTACTTATTATAGGTACCTATATTTGATAACGGTAGACACTAAAACTTAAATCGTGTCGTTAAATTATAGATTTTATCCGAAGATGTTTTTTTTTTTATGACAGTCGTGGTTATGTAAGATAAATTACGAATTCGGTTGTTAAAAAGTACAAGTAAACTTGTAAAAGTAAACTTATTGTTTTAGGTCACTGGCGTATAATTTACGGACCATATTTACGAGATGATGTTTTATTAAATAATACGATATAATGGTAGTGTTAAAAGGAACTATAGTGATTAAAACCAGTCGTATAAAAAGTACATGGTTTTTTTTTATTTATCATAAAACGTGCGTACCTAGAACCATATATAAAACAAGGTTGAATAATATATATGCCAATTTCTATGTAGGTACCTACACTAGGTACCTACTATTCTTTTGACTTTATGAAATATACTTTAAACTGGCAAATAACGTGTTAATATTGTGGGAAATTTTATAAAAATTGCTCGCATTAGATCATTTATATATATATATATATATATATAGTCCGTATACGTTTATACATAATAAAAATAATAATGTTCATTCGGTAAAACGAGACTGTATAAAATAATAAAATAAGGTTTTGTTATACGCTGTTGTTGAAGATCCGTTGAAAAGTTATGAACCCGGGACAACGGTATACGTACACCAGCTATAGCATAATATATTTTCTTTTTGGTCGTTTGTTTTCGTGTACATAGGTACACATTATAATTTATTATTATAGTTTATACATTTTTCTTTTAAATCTGATAAAAATCCTAGAATTTTTTTTTAAAAAAAAAATTAATTTCGGACTCTATGTATTTTGAAATTTTGAAATTCTCGCATAATATTATTGAAATGTAAATAAAAGAAAAAAAACGCCTAAAGCGCGTTTAATTTCATAACGATACAGTATTTATCACGGTTTAATTTCGTTTTCGAGTAGAATATGTAATATAATATTATAATCGCGTTACGTTTGGTCCGTTTAATCGCATCGGTGGATTTATTCGTCGTTTGTTTCGAGACAATATTATATACGCGAGTATATATTTATAGGTATATTAATTAACACAGTAAGACGTTCGAATGAAGATAAGTAATACCGTATAAACCAAGATGGCGTATCCTTATATTATACACTTATTTGCGTATAATAGGTACATCGTTTTGCCTCTGGCATTTTTTATTTTATTTTTATATATATACACTGGAGTGGCAATAAAATTGACTGAAAACCGTCGCCATTACAGTACTTATAATATATTATAATATCTCTCTTTCTTTCTCTATCTCTCTCTCTCTCTCTCTCTCTCCCTCCCTCCTCCCGTATGTACGGAATTAATATTTTATTACCATACGGTGTTTGTCGATGCGGACTCCGAACTATTATTTTCTACATTTTCTCTCGGATGCTATTTATTTTCATTTTTTTTTTCCTTTTTTATTATATTGAACAATTATAATATTTTGTTTAATCATGACCGCGCACGCGAGAGATGAGCGCAATCGACCCGGGGCGGTGCGCGTCTTCAAACGAAAGCACGTCACGCTGGACGGACATCCCACGCGCGATTAGAAACTATAATTTCGGAATATTAGTAATACGAACAGTAAATTTATAACAACAACAACAACAACAACAACAATAGAAACGAAAACGATATTATTTGAAATAGGACGTGAAGTTCCGTATAGAGTCGTCCGGGTCAGATGTCATTCTTGCAGGTTGTCGACGAAAAAACAACGAAAAATATCGTGTGTCTTGGTTTTACGATGTTGTGTTTTTTTTTTCGTGTCTAAATCCAAAATCTTCAGTAGAAAGGATAGTGCTCCGAATGTTTCATGCTTATTTATTTTCCGGTAGCATTGTATTGGTATACTTTGGTGTAGTAATATTTCCAGTTTTCCAGTATTTATACAATTTTTAAGTGTAAGGAAAAATCATGTTTAAATGGTAAAAACGTATTTGTAAAAATCTAATAGGTAATCTAATGGCACTATTATCGTTATCCCAAAAATATTGGCCCTACACTCCATATAGACTTGGAATTTACATCCAGTACGATTTTTAGTATCACTCTTTGGGTATTTATAGCAATTATAGATATTGTAGAAATATTTATATGAAAAAAATTTGATAATTTTAGTTTTGGTTATACGTTATACTCTACTTACATTTCAAATATTAAAAAAATATCACAATGATTTTTTTATACTATAATTTAAAGTTTTTTTGGCAAAATTTAGTTATTATTTTGGTTTAAAATATAACTAATATGCAATCACATACCTAATGCAATCGATTTTGAATATATTTTAGACATTTTACAATTAAACTGAATATATGTATTTTAGTACTGATTTATATAATAAGGGCCATAGTATTTTTAAATTAAAATTTTTTTTATACATTTAGGACTATTTATAGCAATCGTAGATTTTGAGATTTTATGTCATAAAAATGTTAATTTTAGATTGAAATTTAATACAAGATTAGTAATAAATAGTTGTACATTATACTCTAATATATTGCTATACAAAGTTTCTTCATATACACTAGATTGGTAAATATACATAATATACATAGTATAAAATACAAAGTATACATATTTAACAGTTATATATATAGTATGGTTTTTTAGTTTATTTTAGAATCGTAAGAAATCATCAGAATTCGCAATGAATTGTTTACGCTTTTAGCTTTAAATTCAATGCATCCGTCAAAAATATCTTGTCCAATGAGTGAAATGCTTCCACTCTTATATTGTATATCAGTGTTTTAAAGTTCTATTTTGTTTTTGGTTTGTTATTATAACAAACATATAATATGATATAATTATTATTTACATTGCGATGTATTTACATTAGGTATATATGGTTAATAAACGATGCAGTTTAATATAGTTTAGTTAGTCAAGATAAATAAAATAAAAAAATTATCTAAAAATCGAAAGGAAAATTTAAATCCGAGAAATATATCAAACAGTACCCACAATTGAACTGTACTCGAGTATCCTAATCACTTAAAATATTGACTTATATATTTAATATTTTATAAGATTTTAAGGGTCCGATGCAATGACAAGTGAACTTCATTTTTTTGTAATTTTTCAGTAGTTACAAAAAAAGTTATTATTCATTTTTTCGCAACGACATACTTGTTATAAACATTGTACCCTATTTAAGCTCTATCGATATGTATCAATATATACATATGGGTGTACATTTATTTTTAATTACGTAAAATAATGTAATTTAACTTTAAAACGTGTGAAGTCATGGATATATCTGTTTTTAGCTATAAATAGTACGATGCATTTTGTTTTTATTTAATTCAAAAAAGTATTTAAAAAATAAAAATAAAGTATTAAAAAGTCGACAATATAATGTAATGTGATTGACGTTTTACAACCAGGTGAAATAACATAACATTTATTTAATAAAAATATATATGCATCTCCGTGTATGCCATATTGATGTACCGGAAAAAATCCATAAAAAATGTATTTTAAAGAATGCCGGAGGATTTATATTCTTAGATAATTTTAACAAATTAGTACAATTTTTATTCCAACAGTCACAGTGCCGTTGAAATATTTGAACAAGACCATATGTCACGTTATCGGGTATAAACAACACGCATAATATATTTGAGGCATAAACGCGCAGGTAGGAATATCTCCGGAGGTGTTCGGTTCTCGCAATTAAGAGGATACCTATTGAACTCTAATGATAACTGGAACGCTTACTAGCCATATGATCAATGTAAATAAAACCGAGCGAGCGTGTTAGACAGAGATAACGAACAGATTAGGAGTTGCTTTCTCCGTCTTTCACACAGATAGTGTCATAATAATTGAATATTGTATTGAATATGTATTTATTTTTGTATCTTTAAGTTTATAGTGTTTTTAAATTAGTTTTTAATATTTAAATATATATATATATAATAAATAATATTTGTTACTTAATAATTATAAATATTGAATAATGATTGTACATTAAATATTAGTATTTGAATATTAGTTAAATAATTACTCGATATTTAATTTTGAATATTTGATTTTAAATCATAAACCCATATTTATTAATAT
>JAIPRL010003035.1:0-51389 GCA_025469235.1 Pemphigus obesinymphae | reverse complement strand
CAGCCGCTGTCAGGCTGGTACTGGTCACTTGGTCCCTTAGGCTATCTCCACACCCAAGTACGCAATTTTGTTTTCCCCGCGAACATCCGAGATGGAAAAACTCGCCTATATTCTTATTAAGACTTCTTATACTTTTTGACAAGTTTTATGCCGGCTGTCGACCTGACGCAACCTCAATTAGTGGACTTCTACGACAGGCATGAGGAAACCGTGAAGGTATTCTTAGCCCCCTCCACAGGGTCCACAAGCTAATGTTTTGTGTTTATTTCAAGTAGGTACCAAACATTTTAATTTTCCAATTTATAATGGTTTACGTTATTTTTTGATAATTATAAATATGTAATATTATCATGTATATAGTCGGTAATCATAACTAGTTTATTTGTTATTTTCTAACAACTTTTTGCAATATTTCCCTTGGAAAATGTATTTTTTGGCTTTTGAAAACTACATAGAAAATTATAAAATCACCTTTATTAAGTAGGTACCAACTAGAACAAATTTTTGATATAATATCCTACACAGAAAACTCCTTTCTTCTTCTGCCAAAAAAGTATACAAAAATAAATAAATAACACATTATTGTGAAACCGTTATATTGATCGCTATGATGTTCAAAATCTAAAATGATTAAGTTGAGAAAAATACAAAATATAATTAATAAAATTTTAAACTATAAGCAATACTTTGTATATTTCATTCGGTGAGAGATTTTACAAAATACTTACCAATTTTTAAATACATATTTTAATATTACTATTGTAGATATTATATATAGATAGATATATCAGTATATGGATGTGATTGTTAAAAATGCAGTTTCAAATTGTACTAAATATAAATGTCTTAAAATCGGGAAAATGTATTTCCAATATTATGTTTATGTCTGATATATATGTATCCTATAAAATAAGAGAAAAACTTTACGACCAGAAGACTTAATTCAATTCGTTATATGTGTGTTCATTTTCCAGTAAGAAATCTAATCAGAATAATATTTTTAAGGGGTTATTTTTTGAGCTTTTTAATAAACGCGTACGAAAGAAATAAAACGGGAAAATAAAAAATTGGTTAGTTCCTCATATTTCCGAAGAATTTTGTCTAGAAATTTAAAACTGTTCACACATTTTTATTACCTTATTTTAAATTAATATTTGTAAACTATTTTGTTCTAATTTTTATTCTAAAGAATTACAAATTGCATTTTTTATATAATATACATTATACATATTATATTATATTAAATTTATTATAATTTTGTCTATTTTAGATATATATATATATAACATAACTACTATTTTTATCAACTGTGCAGTAAGTCGTCTATTATTAAAATATAGTTGCGTCAAATTTATACGCATCGAAATGTCGTATGCGTCCAATCGTCTTGCATCGATTGACTACGGAATAACCACGTGTATTGATATTAAAATAAGAGGTTTTACAAAATATTTTTGAACATAGAATTCTTAAATTTTTCTTTTTTATTAATGGCCGAAACTTTTTTGTCAGTAAATATTATACAAAAACAATATATTATTGTGTCGAAATTATTCTGCTTGTCAAATTTGGTAAAAAAAAGTGTCTTAACTAACTCTACATTTAACAAAAACGTTGCAATTAATGTATTGTGTAGGTACCTATTGTAGTTTTTCTATATTTCTCATTATGGATACAAATCTTCTTAGGTTTTAGTACTTTATAATAATATTTATATACCTACACTATATACTTACATATAACTATTACAGTTTAATCTCACCAAATTCTTTACCTAAATTAATTTATTTGGTTTTTCCCTAAATTTGGTGAGAATTTTGCTTAACCTAACCTATATTTTTAATTTTGATATTCACGTATTTCTAGTAGGTAGTTAAATTATAAGTTATAAATGTATTAAAAAGTTATAGGTAGTTATAGTCAACCCTATTTTCCATGAATAAATAAACATTGCAATTGTATTGGCCATTTCCGTTGATACGATCGTGTTTTCCTTTAGCACACAACGTTCATTTCGGTTCAATGGTAATGTTTCGAGATTTTGTTGATATTCCGGAGTTGGTCAGTGCACGTTGGTACTTTGGCATGCAGAGTCTGAGTACAAATCACACACCTTGGGTTAATTTTCTTGAAATATTTCTAAGGCCCGCCATACGAACCAAAACAGTTTCAAGTCAATCTTAAGTAGGTACTTACCTCATATTGCATACATAAAATTGTATTATATAAAATTATTTTATAAAATTCCATTTCGGAATCACTAATTGTAATTTTTTTCCCTTAATGATAAGTTAAAAACAAGTTAATATTTTTATTAGAAATAATTTGTGTACTATATACTTGATTTATCGGCTGTAAACGGTTATATTATTATGCGTATAAATCGTTAACAGCGGAATAATGGCATTAAAAATTCAATGAGTTTAGTTAAATATGTCTATCCGTCAATAGCTTTATGAGTTCACGACCAATTGTTTAACTATTTATGCGAAAATTGCTAAACATTTTTCTAGGACATCTAAATAATGTGACGTTATGGAATTATTACTAAGGAATCTTAGTTGCATTTCTTGGGTTCTGCATTGAAATCGTTCATAGTATCTTTTATTGATAAAGGCACTGTAACCGTTTCATCATACGTGATTGTTATAACTGGTTTCGGTCCTAGACTGATACTGATAACTAAGGTTTGATCACAATCAGCGAGTTCATTTGATAAACTCGACTCTTTGTTGTTTGGCGGTACACACGATTGTTTTGATGTGTTGGGTTTTATGGTCATCGTTGTGCAACGATCTTTTTTCGACATAGTAGATTTGTCACAATTATTTGGATTGACTGGTTTTGCGGGCAACATTGGTGGGCATCCCATTTTTGATTGGATGGGTTTTACGGGTGCTTTTGATGAACATGCCGCTTTTGATTTAACGGGTAATTCTGGCGCCTTTGGTACGCATGTAGTTTTCGTATCGACGGATTTTTCAGGTGACTTCGATGGACATGCATGTTTCGTTTCGATGGATTTTACGAAAGCACTCGATGGATATGCCGTTTTTGATTCGATAGGTTTTACGGGTACCTTTGGTGTATTTTTGGATTTTACTTGCTCCTTTGGTGGTTTTACGGGTACCTTTGGTGGACTTGGCATTGTTGATTCGACAGGTATTACGGGCGCCTTTGGTGGACTTACGGTTTTTACGGGCTCCTTTGGTGGACCTGTAGGTTTTACCTGCGTTTTTGATTCAACATGTTTTATGGTCGCCTTTGGTGGAGATACGGATTTTGATTCGGCAGGTTTTACGGGCGTCTTTGGTAGACAAGATGCGTCAATAGGTTTCGGATTATCTTTTTTTTTGCACATACCAAGTATAGTATAATCATCTTCGGGCTCATCAATAGGTCCAATATTTTCACACTCTCCGAGTTTTAGTGATGCCGACTTATCTTTCTTTATCGATTTACAGTCGATCATAGTCCCTGATTTGACGTTATTTGTCTTGCATGAACTCTGAGAAGGTTTCACGTCTATATCACATGCTTTACAAGGATTATTTTCATTACCTTGAGTTATTTTGAAATCAGGCGAGGTTTTCGGTATAAAAATCGGAGATTGTCTTACAGGTACCACCTTTGGGTTGATTGTACTCGTCGCTCTAGGTGGCGATATTAGATAATTCGAACTAATAATTCGTCGCGTTATTGACATTGTACTGCACGTTTGTTTCAATATTCCAAACAGTTTACTATAAATACGAAAATAATATTGAGATTCAAATATGTCATTACTGACCCATAAAACCCATATATTACCTATGTGACGTTCTAATCATTTTCTTTGTGCTGTAGATAAGTGTACAGAGTTTAAAATATTGTGTTTGTATTATAGTGTTGAATTATGTATATTTTACTCTGAAGTTTACTGATATGTTTACTGATAAGTATTTAAACTAGGGTTGCTATGTGTATTTTGTTATTATAAATTCTTAATTATAAGAAATTATTAAATTAAGTCCGGATTTAAGCAGTGTTCCGAGTTTTTTTTTTGAAAAAACCTAACTGGATTGGGTTAAATTGAGTTCTTTTTCATAAAACCCGAAAAAGCCCAATATTACCCTGGATTTTTTAAGAAAATTCTTTAGGTAGGTTTTAATGGCTATTTTATTTAAATAAAAAATCCATTTATACCCACTAAAAATGAGTTTTCATGGACTGTTTTTTTTTTTTTTTAACCCGCTTCAACCCAATGAAAATGTTATATTTTTCCCCATATTACATACACTGTATTTTTTTTAAAAAGATTTAATAATATTTTTGTTTTATTTACTTACTCATAAGCAACCAGTCCTAGCCAAGCCATTAACATATTAGTATAATTTAATATAATTTGTATTAGCTTTGGTACCTAGGTATATTAATAATAATACCAATATAATATTATTATTATTATTATTATTATTATTACCAAACACATGAATATTTCTATAGTTGCATTCATAGTTCATTGAATTTTTAATTTTCTAAATAGGAATTTTAATATTTATTATTCGATGAAAAAAATTCAATATATTTTATTTAACCATAATAAAATTTTTAAATTTTTTCAAGTTGGTATATTGAGATTTTTTGGGTAGGGTTCTTGGTGGGTGTTTTTAAGTGGGTTAAACCCAATACAACCCGGTGGTTTTTTTTGGGTTGAGTTTCTTCAAGCCAACCTTGGATATTTTAAGGTATGTATGTATGTATGTATGTATGTATGTATGTATGTATGCATGTATGTACCTATGTATTGATACAATCTGTGATTACGATATCGGATGTACGTAGGTACGCATAGGTACATAGATAATTATGAACAGTCATTATCAACCGTCCAACTCGCTTTACAATCAACATTGACGATAATACCTACGCGCTGCAAAAATATTAAGTTTGTGAAATTCGCTATACATGTATAGCGATCTCGTGGCTAGTGACCCTCTGTTTTTAATAATTCAGTTTTTCGATTAATTTGACCCATAGAGAGCGCCACGTTAATAGCTTAAAATGAAAATATTATCATACCACTACTAAGCGATAACTAGGATATAACTAGCGATAACGTATAGGTCGTGAGAACAGTGAAGCCTGAACCCCTCTTTACTCGAAGACGAGTAGTCTAGTACTAGTAGTCAAAAAGTTTTGATATTTCCACTACGCCAATGTAGTGCTAAAATAAATATTTTGTATACATTTTCATTTTCGGTTATTTTTCTTAACGCTAAAAAAATGTTATAGTACAATTCTTATGATTACATCTTTAAATAATACGTAGAATAAATTTGCTAACAAAAAGATAAAATATATGGAAAAAATAAGTATCAGAAAAATCGTGTTTGTTATAAAAAATGTATTTTATAAAAAAAAAAACATGGTGTCAAAAAACGAAAAATAGTGAGATATAGTTCGAAGAGCACCCCACCTTCGAACTTTATTCCCCCGTAAATAAAAGTCGTATGTTTAATAATATAATATATTGTCACTCTATACTAGTTAAAAAATAAAAAGGTACTAGAGTAACTAAATTACTCTTTTGTTACTTGCAGTGTTGTGCATTATTTAGATGCATTTTTTTAAAATGTTTATCTTATCTTGATAAAAGTAACTTCATTTATCTTTTATCTTATCTAGATAAATAAAACGGTTATCTGCAGTAAGATATCTAAATAATTATTTCAATAAATGGTTTTTTTTGTTCTATTATATTTATAGTTTATTTTTAATGTAGGTACTCTTTAGATATACAATTGAAATTTGAAATGTCTAAACCTCGGTTAGAAGATTTGATTTGCATAGTACTGAGAAATTATTATAACTTTACAGTAATGGTGATAACATAACAACTCAATGGAAAACAAATCAGTCGTTTTTAACTATAAATAAGTACGACTGACCATATTCCGCGACATGAAAATTGGCCCATACGAATAGGCACCTACCTCACCCGGGACGTATTATACGAAATACAATAAATAATAATCAAATCATAACAATACTAATAGTCGGGGGAAACGAACAGTCCAATGTTTACATAATATTATGTTGATGATGTTAACAACTAATAATATTATTTGGTAATATATATTTTTGACCATTTCCACCATATAAATGATAGGTAATGAAATTTGATAGTGTCATCCGGCCACGATCCGTATTTATATTTCATTCATTATATTGTCTGTTTTTCTTCTATTCTTTCGAAGAAATTTATTAACATAGACATATTTATTGGTCATAAAAAAAAGATACGTGGATCTTGCGAATAGCACACATAATGAGTCTGTACCTGGGCCGTCATTTGAACCATACACGAACCTACAAATATTGAAGGTACAAAAATTAGAAAGTATTTGTTGGATGGGAAATATTTTAAAATCTATAAATCGATTCGATCACTGGTAAAAAAATGTACTTATGTTACTTGTCAAAGCTGTTCAAAACAAATCATAGCCTATTCAAATTTGACTGGAAATTACAAAGTAAATACAATTTTAATATTTTATTATGACTTTTTAGTAAAAATTAGTACTTGGAATGTTGCAGTAAAGCTCATTTTTATTATTAATTTACATTTTTATTTTAACGTAAAATCTCGCACTAAAAACAAATCAAAAATATTCTAACATATTTTAATGATAAATTAAGTTAATTCATAATTGGAATAAAATAAGTATACTTACATATTTTAAATACTTGTTTCTTAGTATTTTTAATAAGTAACAAATAATAGCATAGTTGTATAAAATATTAATGTACGAGTAGTTATATAAGTTATATCGTAAATTTGTATAGGTATTATGATACTATAAAGATTTAAAAACAAATTGTTTATACATAGGTACCTATTACATTTTAACCAAAACATTATCATTGAAATTAGGTACCTACATAGCTACCTATTTAACTATTATAATATTATGGTAGGTACCTATAATATAATAAATAATTTTAAGTCTATAAGGTGGAAAATTATTATTTTTAATTTTTAAATAATTAATAATTTTTAAAAATGTAAAATTGTAGGCAGTTACATGTTATAAATATATTTAAAATTAAAAAATTAAGTAAAAAAATGTAATACTCTGGTATAAATAAAAATATATAAATACCGACCTATTATAAAAAATAAAAATATATAAGTACCTATAAGTAAAATTTATATATGTAATTAAAAAATAATTTATAAAGTTAAAATGTACCTAGAGTATTCAAAAAAAGATTATAGATAACAACAAGTTTCGACCATAAGTCATCGGGTTACAAATGAATAATAAAAAAAAAAAACAAATAAATATAAAAATTAATGAACTATATGCCTAAGTCTAACTAATAACTGTCTATTCTATTTTTTAATTTTCATACTACTACCTACTTTCGTAGTTTTTAAAAAATGTACTATAGTTTGCATTTTCTAATCTATTTTAAGGTCTGTTTGTTTCGTAAAAAATACATATTTAACACGCAATTTAACAGGATGTTATAGTCTAGTTTAAAACAATAGTATTCTAATATTTTAAAGTTCATAATAAAAATTATTCAAAGAGGATGCCTACTGAAAGCTTGTCAGATCTGAATGGGTAAGATGGTCATTATTTCAGTTATTTATTTGAATTAAATAAATTATGACAATTTTATAGGGAAGATACAAGTACAATTCATAATCAAACTATTTCAACAAGTTGTACGTGATATAAAAAATTATCTATTTTTTTTTTCTAGATAAATATGTTTTTTTTTATCTGTTATCTATATAAAAATAAGTAAGTGTTAACTATTAACTTATCTAGATAATTTAAACATTTTCTTTGCACAACACTATTTATTAACCATTTACAAGAGTAGGTACTTAATACGTCACATTACGTTTTTTTACTCAAAAATAATACGGTACTTTATTTTTAATGTTTATTATACAGTATTATACTTACATAAATGTATAAAATCGTACACATTATAAAACTGTATTTATCACATCTTATCTTAAAATATCAAAATTTCAACACTATAAAACTATAACGCAAAAACTTAAAAGAAATGAATTATCGATAATGAGTCTGTTTTTTGAACTGAAGTTAATAACATTATTACTATATGTACCTATTTGCTCACAATAAAAAGTAAATTATTGTGGATTTGGATTTATTTTATTTCTACAACAGATATTTATATAAATTCAATAATGTATATTTATAGTTTATTAATAAGTAGGTATACCTAATATACATAATACGATAGGTACAATATTACATAATCATTACAATATATTTCTTTCAATTTTTATATTAAAACAATACACTTTTGTATATATTTTTTGATTTTATTATAATTTTATCTTGTTTTATTATATCTCCTATTGTGTATAATTTGTTTTATAGCTTGATCATTATTTCATTTGCATAATTGTGACTTATATAACTATTGGACGAATATATTCGGATTACTGATTAAGTCTGAAAAACGATGCTGTATCAAAAATATATTCACGGCCATAATCTAATGTCCAGATTTGTATGCACTAAAAATGTAAAATTCTTAAATGCATAAAAAAAAAAACTAAAAATATTCACTAAATATGCTTATAATAGTTTTAACAAAAATGCAAATATATGATTTTACTCAAAATATATACCTATATTTATATATTTTTTTAATTTTATTCATATGTTTTTATCTTTCAAATCAAACAATAAATGTCAAAAAAAAAAAAAATACCCTTCTTCTAAATAATATACGAGTATATATTCGTACATATATAATATATATACTGTATTTTAACTGTTTGTATTAGTATTTTCATACAATGAGTATACACAATAATGATATTATACAAAACCAATGGATATAACGAATAATACAACAATACAATAAGTAAAAAAGATTAAATTAATTATTATATACAGTTTATTTGACAAATAAGAACTGGTTATTGGTATTTGATTCAAATTAAATAAGATACTTATAATATTTTTGTCTTGGATATAGGTAAATTAAAAATTGTTTTTAAAATTATATTTATGTAATTTATAGCAGATTTCATTTTTAAAATACTGTTTAGTCATACTAAACCAATAACTTCTGTACGTACTTAGTAATAATAACGTCCATTGAGTCTAATATCTTATTTCCTATCCATATAATAATTTATTATGTATGGGGAAATAAAAATGTTACATATATAAATAGCCAATATAAACTAGTATAAAAATTTTCTAAAAAAATTTACTTAAATTTATAAATTAAAAAATTATGAATTTGTATACAAACAACTTTTATCATATTTCTTACAAGATTTTATTTCAAATAAAAAATCAAGACTAACTTTTTAGACTATCTAAACTTCTTTTTATGTATTCTCTGCTGAACAAATCATGAACATTTTTACTACGTTAAAATTGCATATAAAATGTAAATATTTAAATATTTTTATATCCGTACAATTATGACCTGTAATAAAATGTGTGATATCAATTTACAAGACAGTCCAATAATTGAAAGAACGTGCGTAAAGTAGGCACCCCCGCTTTGTCCGATCAAATCCAAACTGGTGTCAAAATTTTGCAACTAATTTGTAAAAATTTTCAATACAAATAAAAACATTAGCAATAAAGTCTACGAGCCACTAGAAGCAAACATAGCTGGGGGTGCCAATTTCCCGCGGCATCCCGATTTTATCGTATCGATCCTAAACCTGGGCCAAAATTTTAAAACTAATTTGCAATACCGATTTCCGAATTCACAACTTATTATATTCACTACAATTAACGTTTTCCGTAAGGGGTGCCAACTTCACGCAACACCCCAAAATTGTCGTGTCAATTCCAAACCAGTACCAATAATTTGAAACTAATTTTTAGAATTTTTAACTTTATTTTTTTATTTTTACCACTATATTAACGTTTTCCGTATGCTGTGTCAACATATCATATCACCCTAACTTTTAGAATTTAATAGCTATGGCCCATACTAATAAAAAATTATCTAGTCATGATATAGGTAGGTATTGCATATTAATTATTATTAATATACCTATCAATCTATTGTAGGTAAAATTATAACAAAAATAATAGGTATAACTCTTATTCTAATGTAGTTATAAAAATGTTTTTTATAAATGTTGTTTGTGTATATATAATCGTAAATTAATATTTTTTTTTATAATCTTCTTAATAAGTATATAATAAAACGTAATAAAATTATATCTATTTTGAACTAAATACAGTTTACCTATTTAAAATTTAATATTTAATATATTTGTCCACATAGGTATAATTATTAAAATAAATATTGGAATACTTGTATTTATAAAAAATCGCACAGGATATAGGTAGATTATATGAGTATATTATATACCTAGATCTTAAATCCTCATTTAGAAATGTATTTTTATAACATTTACCTAAGTACCTATATACGAAAAATTTGGTTTGTTTAATAATCGTCATGTCCTTTCAATCTTCCGTTGAGTGCAGTTTATTTTGACACATCTTGTAAATTTTAGATCACTAGAGGTAGAATACCAATTATTAATCATGAAAAAGTTTATAATGTTCTTAAAAAAAAAATCAACATAGTTTATTCAAAAATAATATTTTGAGACTTCCATACCACAATATTGTGAATGATATGGCCGAAGATCTGGATTACAACATTTCGTACCTCGTAAGATCGTAAATCTTTGTATATATCTGTATTACAAGACAGAAAATATGTAAAAACTAAACTTCAAAATGTATCAGAAATTGATTTTCCCAAAATTGTAGAAGAATATCAAAGTGATTTAAATTATTCAAATAATGATGATGTAAGTTTTACATATATCAATGAGGAAAATAATGATAAAAACAATTCATCATAAGTATACCTTATAAGAAGTTCGAGGAGTTTGAAACTTTAACAGTCATGTATAAAAATAGTACAAATAGTAGCAGATCATACAATGTTTTAAAACAAAATAAGTAGAGTAATATTATTAACGATGCACGTATAAAAAAACATAAATTACCGTGTAACTGTATTTATAAGAACTGTAAAGTAAGAAAAGATAGAAATCGTAGTAAATACTTTCTCACTGGTTTTAAAAAAAGTATTGCAGTTTCCATTGGCGCAACAGGTGGAATAGTCAGAAAAATACAACGTTCATCTTTAAATTTACGTTCTGCCCAAATGTTTTCGTATAAAGCTGTTATTAATACTAGAGCTGGTCAAATTCCTATTATATAAATGATTTCAGAGAAACATGATACATTAACAATTTTCAATTGGATTGTTAAATGGATGAGATGTGCAATTTGTGTTCCAACTACTTGCGAGTACTTATTTGAGATTTTAGGAGCAATGGAAATGTATTTCTATAAAATTAAATCATACATGGATCAATGTTGTGGTGTTGCAATTGGGACTCACAAAAATTTACCAAAATGCTATATTAGAAACGATGTATCTCACGTTTAAAGATATTTTGCCGTAATGAATATTTATAAGGAAAAAACTGGTGTTTAAAACAATTTTATGTACAAGGAATGCGATTTCTCATAACTGCAATGAACATAGATCAATTTAAAGATGTATTCGTTGATAGTATTGATTACAGTAATGGTGAGCAAAACTGATGGTTGGATGGATATTCAACAATAAAATCCATCAGAAACTAGCAGAAAATACTTACTCAATATGATTAAAGGTAATATAAAATTATTATATATTATATAAATATAAATAATTAAGTTTTATTTAAATAAATATTACATTTATTAGACTATATTTAAAAAAAAAAATTATTTAAAAAAATCTATTTATAAATTAATCAAAAGATAATCACAAAATTATAAAACAACGAACTATATAATTCACCTCCACGCAATAAATTCAAAATGATATTCATTTGAAATTAGCTCCTTCACTTCTTCTATGTTCTGTAATAAGTAATCGTAAAACTATAATGTAATTTTAATAAATACAGTACCTATTGCCACTAATAAATATTCATAAAAAATAGGTTAAAAGTTGGCTAAATATTTAAAAAGATAATGTTTAATAACAAAGGCACTAATTTTAATGCAAAATACATTTTTAGTGGGTGGTCTATGGCAATGCTTTCTAAGTACAAAATTCGATTCAAACATCAGAGAATTTAAAAATAAAACTTTTATTTTGCATTTATTTTCATTTTGGTTTTTAAAGTACTTTTTTCCATTGATGTTTTTTATTTATATTTTATGCTCGGAGTATGAATAAATAAATATAATATACAAAATTTAGCGTAGAATAAAAGTTTTAAAAATATATATTAAAAATTGTAAAATATTTATCTTGTTTTTGTAACTTAGTAATTTTTAATACCTACGTAATTCTCAATGTTTCAATAATATCTGTTGCATATTCAGCATTTCAGTAGGTACTCTATACATTTAATATCAAATAATATAAGCGATATAGGGATTGTCTACCGGCCATCATCCGAATACTGTATATTTTATATTTGCATTATTATTACAATTTGTAACGTTAAAAATAAAAGACTATATTATATTTTTATGTTTGCATTTTTATTCGTACCATTAAAATACTCAAAAAATTGGCAACGAAGAAAATAATTGTTAATTAAATATTTTCTTTCTGTTCATTAAATCGTTTTGACAATTTAAAAATAATTGAGTGTTCAGTGCTGTGTGTTCATGTTCATACAAAATATCTGAAGCTAAAAGAACTAAAATCAACTTTAATTAAATTATTGGTTCGCCAAAAACTTTTGAATCGGGCATGGATATTACCATTTTCAAATAAAAACTAAACATTATTTCTGAACAAATTCTATTGAAAATTATATACAAAAGAGAGCTATATTGCTATCTTCTATCAGTAATTTTTAGTCCATGTGTTCCAAGCAAGCCTGCCGACATACTATATGAGACACTAATAACAACTCTAAATAAATATTTTAAGCCAGTTGTGTCATATTTTCGTGCAAAAATGGCTTTCTATCAACTATGAAGCAAGACAAAGGCATGAGGAAACGGTGTGTCAATGCCCCATCGATCAGCGCCCCGCAAGCGTTTAAAATCTTGCTTAAAAAGTGGTTTTTCGGAACTAACAACAGTAACTCTAATTTTTCCGAACTGATATGCTAATTTGACAGTGCTATAATATGTAGAATGAGGGTGCAAACCTATTTTTGCCAGTACTTTAATTTGCCACTTTCAAAAAAATTTCACTTGACGAAAATCTATTTCATATTGTATTACAAATACGTTTAAAAATAGAACATTAAAACAAAATAGACACTTTAGTTTTTCTCTCATTTATGAGATGGCACTATTTAAATGTACTTACTTAAAAGTATAGAAATAGTCTTTTAAACATTAACTAATTTTTTTTTTTTCAATAACATTATAAGGAAATCTATTTTTTATGTGTCTCTGAAATTTGACCAAAATGGTACAAACTACCAGGGGTATAGTGAGTATAAGTGTACTAATTTTCATAAAATAGTAGTTTCTCTTTATATCATTGCTATTATGCTATGTACACCTGAGCATAATATTTACATAATTTTATTATTTTATTTACCTTTTCATTAAATTTATACGACAATTATGTTCTTACTCATATTATTTACATATTTTATATAATATAATATATTACATATATTATACACATATTTATATTTGTTGTTTCACTTTATTTAATGGAAAATATAGGAATAGTATTATACTACTGAAATTTCAATTCTTGCATTTAGGTTAAATTTAAAGTCGAAACATTTTCGAAGATAATTTGTAAAATATATGTAGGTAGGTAGTGATATGAAAAAAAAATTCTAGATCACATATTTGTCTAGATGAAACTAATAAAACTTAAATGAAAATATAACGTTTAATTTAATTCCTAATTTAAAATGTAAGTATGCCTGCTTACTAAATAATATTAACGCTTATATTGGCGCATATATTATTAGGAAATAACTCTCCGAATTCAAAGGTAATCTCAACTGAAACAATTTCTCGAATAACTTGAGTGTCATGCAGGTAGATTTTAACGGTGCGGTCAATAATATGTTTTTCAACAATATTGGCAAAACGTTTTAATTTTATTCAAACCTACTTACTCCGTGATTGAAACCAAGGTGATAACCGCCGAATGTCCACCTTCAATTGAAATCATAAATACGGGGTCTATACGCTAAACTAGTAGTAGTCATGATTGAAAACATTACTTTTACTACGTTACTACAGGCAGGTACATAAACAGTTCGGTCGTACGCACTTCACGTTGTAATAAACACGATTTCACCTATACTACACACAGGTACAGCGTACCTATCGTTATTTCTCAACTGGATTACTGGATTATTTTGACAATGAACAATAATAGCGAATTTCGTCTATTTGTACTAACAATTTTCGCGTTCGCCATAAGTCCAGGTGAGATGTGAACGAAAGCGTAAATGATTTTTCATTGAAATTAATATTTTCACTCTGTTCGTGTTTGGTGTTCAGCTACAAGCATATCGTGTTACCAATGCAGGAGTATCGATATCGACAGTCAATATCAGTGTACAGAGTATATGGACAATTATGATTTAACTCCGCAGCCGTGTAAGAACGACAGTAATGCCGCATACTGTGTCAAAGTGATCGGACATCGCGAAGGTACGTTATCAGAGAACTTGACATTTATAGATAGGCAGACCATACCATTGTATCCGATTAATATTTTACGTCCGGTGGTTTTTCGCAAAAGGACGCGGAACGAAGCGTTATTGTTCGGCTCGCAATTTGGGAAACTACTGCGATTTTTTCAAACGACCCGGTGATCGATTTGCATTCATGTCGTGTGTGTACACCTGCGATTCCGATGGTTGTAACGGTTCCAGTCGATTACAGGTATTTACATACATAATTGCAGTAGGTATCGCTGTTGCCCGTTGTTGCACTGTTTAGATGACGTTTATTCTAAAATATCATGTAATAATCTTAATGTAAACTGACGTGATTTATTATAATATTTAGAAAATTGCTCGTCATTGATTATTACCTATTACAATGGGTGTTATTCTAAATCAGGTTATTCTAAATGTGTATATTTCTTAAGCAATAGATAATAAAAAAAAAAAAATACAATAATTTATTAAAATTTGTTATAGTAGGTAGGTAGTTATTATTTGCATTTGCATCATTGTCCGCAATCTATAAACCTCTCGATAATAATAACAATATTAAAACTGGCAACTTCAGTAGTTTTATTGTTATTGACTAGTCGACTTTTCTTCCTGTACATAATTATACGATTATAATATTTTTATATTATTTTTTATTCCTTTCATAATCTGACATTTATTTTATTTTAAAACTAATAAATCGCATAATATTTTAGTTTATGTAAAAAAGTTATATAAATTATATTTTTAATTCAATGTTTCTAATGGATTTCTCTCCAAACAAATAATTAATATTATAACAATTCAAACAATTAATATTGCGGTCCATATTGCATAGAACAAAATATATACCTACCTACCTATTAATATGTATTATGTTACACAACTAAAATTTAATCATATTTTATAATAAATGATAAGTTTATTTTTATAATTATTACTTACGCATTCTTTTAGTGTAGAAGACATTGTCAAATCATAGAAATATAGAATACTTATAATTATTATAAATAAAATGATTAATTCTTCATACCTAATTGGGTTTTTTATTTACGTTTCATCTTAATTTATCTGTTAATAAAGCATATCATTTTAATACAAATACTTTTTCTCTCTTATAAATCTTTTTTTAGATTATGAGCGTATTTTTTTAAATATAGGTACCTACTTGCCCATAAAAGGATATAAAATGTTTAAAACAATTTATTCAGTATTAACTTTTCTTTATAATATAGTATAATAAATTAGGTATATATATATTTTTAAGAATAATATAAGTACCACTAAATAATATAAAATATGATGTTGTTACAGTAATGTATAATTTATAAGAAATATTTAATTTTCATTTTTGTGGTAATTTATATTGTTTTATGTATTCAAACTAATCCAAGTCTAGACGTATATAATGTTTTAACTGCATGCCAGAATTATTATCCTAAAAATAATAAAGAACAATATTTTATCAACTGAATATTGTCAAATATTACAAGTCCAATTTTTCCAATTTTACTACAACTAAATTATGGTTATATTTCATTGATATTTTTTCATAAAAATATTTTATATTTTTATATTTTAATTTCCTGTATAATAATGATATGTTTATAAACAGAACAAAAATGTGTTGCTATTTTTGATAGATACCTACCAAAGTTATAATCAAATCTATCAATATTTCACTATTCAAACCTATTGACTTTTATGGATAATATACTATGATATTTAGTATTCACTTGTATAACTATTACATTTACATCTATTTTTATAATATATATATATATTAAGACTAATCAACTACAATGTTTCAATTTACACATTATTATAAATAAAAGAATTTAAACTATTATCCCTTGTCGTTCGTTTTTAAATATTTTGAGTATGAAGTTATTACCTTTTTACTATTTTAAAGAACTTATTTTTAATATATAAACTTGGGTTATTCAAAACACCCAATGAGAAATAATATGTGAAATTCTTAAAATTAATTATATAATAAAAACAGTTACTATTACGTAAAGAAATACATAATTTATCACTGAATATGTCTTGGTTTTATTATTTGGTCATTGGTTTAAATGTTCGCAGTCCGATAAATGCTAGCAAATGTGAACATATAGGTATCTACAATATAAATTAGTTGATGATAAAAATTCAACTAAATATACTTAATAGTACCATATGTGAACATTTACATAACGATTTATTAAATATTGATATAGGTATATTACACATATTTGATTGATGTGGATTGCTGACACTTGACACTCTGTATACAATATTTTTAGTAAATGGTGAAAATTAAAATAGACATTTATGGTGTTGGCGTAATTGATTAATGACATTTTTAGTTAATAATTTATAAAAACCATTATCTATCCAATATGTAAATATTTATACTATATATTAGATACTAGTTAAAATATTTTAGGACTTAATTTATATTACAAGTACCTACCTACAAATCTGACAATAAAACTAAACACAACATTTATCGAGACATATAATAATATCATTTTAAATAATAATAATAATAATCATAAACTGAGAATATTATTTCTTAATTAATTGTATAAAATAATATTGTACACTTATATTGTTCTGTTAATTCCACAGTTATTATTAGGGGCCCTTTTTTTTATAAGACAAAAGGTCAATCCATTTTCAAATTATACTCCTTCATTTACCTATTACCTATACATCATTGATCGTAATATTATTTAAGCAATAATATAAACAATTTGGCCAATCGACCCATCGATCTTTATTATTAATTTAAATTTCAAAGCATAAGACGATTGTGAGCGAAATTTAGAATAATATTGTATATCAATTTCCAATTCATAAAAATTTTGCATTATTTTTGACAGTTTTTTTTTATGCCTAACTACTAAACGAAAAAAAATCTATACAAGAAAATTCTATACCTAAAAACTTCTACTTGACTCTGTCTACCAAAAAAAGTGTATAGGTACATAAAATATAAAGCATCAATATTTTTTTAGATATTTTTAAAATGTGGTCAAAAAGTTTTGAAATAATTATCACGGCTTGATTATTTGACTGAATTATAAAAATTGTTGTTCATTTTCGGTGGTTTTGCTTTACGCTTAAGGCTGTTGGAGCACCCCGTATTTTTGTGTTTTTAACTAATAAGCAGAAGATGAGTTTAAGTACGATTTGACGTTCGATCACTGATTTCAATATATGTATAAATTTATAAACTTTTTTTCCAGGTTATTGTCGTATACATCAATTTATCTAATCGACGTATACAACAATACAAAACAATAAAACCTTCTCTAATGTCTGAAATACGTCAATAACACAAGGACAGGATTTTTAACACGACATTTTAAATTATGGACCACACAAAGTAGTGTAAGGCACCTTTATCGTTCGAACGTTAATGTAATAAAAACGCAATAACGTAATAGGTATCCGCCACGTTTTTATATTGTATTCAATAATACAATAATTGTGTGATTTATTAATGTGCAGATACTTACTGCTACTAAATATTATATATTATTAAATTAAATTATTTAATACTTCATATTAATAAAGTATAGAATAATTTAATACCTAACTATGTAATTCAAATTATTACTTAATTATTGCATTTTATATAGTAGGTATAAAATGTATTATGTTATAATATGTAAGACAATTTTAATTAGGTATCCATTTAAATTTTAAATTGTGCATTTCAACGACGCGTATTCTGGGTTTACGACAGAATAAACGTCGTGTATAGCAAATGTCTTTAGAGGACGCCAAACGTGCGATTTTTAAGTGGTTCTGTATAGGCAATTTTAATGAATTTTAATAAAAATAAAAATCTTATAATTGAAAAATAATTAAGTACATTTCAAAAGTAATTAAAAAATAGATCTGTGTATCAGTAGCACTTTTCGTTGTTATGTATTCATATTTGTTAAATAACCACGTAATACTTACTTTTGTAATTCAGATATTATGGTTTTTGGTAGATTAATCGTAGAAAAATAAAATAGGTAGGTATACATAAAAAAAAAAAAAAAATGAGAACTTGCTCTACTTTTTAGCGTCATTATGTGCTGATGTGTTGAATAATGACTTTCCTATAATATGTTGAAAAATCACAAATTATGAAGAATAAATACTTCTGTAAAAAATTATCGAAGAAAATTAGAAGCATTAAATGACTTTAAAAATAGATCAAATTCTCACCTTATTATGATTATTAAAAATATGCAACGATATTTTCTAACGATACTTAGACTGAGATTCAACTTTTATATATACAACTCCCCTCCCAAAAATTTTTCTTACTTACTTACTACGCCACTGTATGATATGCCCAGAATGTAAAATAAAAAAAACAGCCCACGAGGGGGCATAGTCCCTCTGACCACCCCCTAGCTATGCCACTGGTAAAGTATTCAAATTAATTATTCCAAATTTATATTTTAATACTTTATAATATATGCAGTTAATTATTGGGGTCAAATTAATTTATATATTATGTATGTGCTATTATAATTACTATTAGCCTATAGCTCATGGTAAACAAATATTAACTAATTATAAATTGTGTATCTAAGACACAGGTATGTATATATAATATTATATTAAATACATATCAAGGTATAAACAAAAGTTTATAAATACAGTAGGTAGTAAATAAATATATCTGGATACATTACAGCTGCAACGTATGATAAAATCACTTTGTAAACAGATCCATAACTTATTGTATTTTCAATCTTTTCGTCAACAATTTTGATATTAAATTCAAAACAACATAATGTTATGTGCACAAACACCAAAATAAATAATTTATGGGTATCGTAATAATTGTAGTCGCAGTTGATATATGACGTAGTCATAGGTATAACGCAATAGTGCTAAAAAGTAATACAAAAACTAGTTTCGATTCGAAATGATTATTATTATTGTTTTAAACACTAGTCGTGAACCTCACAACAAGACTTTCCAACCAATAAATTGTCCTCAAATAATAACGTAATATTTTCTTATGATGTTGTTATTGTCAATAGGTATCGGTTTCCTACATCACCATAATCATATACAATAACCTGTGCATATTATATTAATATAAACGATTTTCTCATTGGAGGGAATCCCAATATATAGGTCAAGCATATGCAAATTTTGATATCATAATTTGTATAATTCGATTGACTTAGAAAACATAATATTTCATATAGATTCTGTAAGTATGAACTTTAGCACTTACACTAAAAAATTTAATGCAAAAATAATAGAAAAATATAATTACCTAATGGGATAATTAAAAGGCATCTGTAAAATGTTTTTCAAAAATCAAAGGCGACCCAAGTATTTTAAAGGACACTTGGAAAATTGTTTTCATATTTAATTAATATTTTTATTAAACGGTCATTATGCTACATTTATTAAAATATCCTATTGTAAATATAATTCAGAATTCAGATATAATTCAGAATAATTCAGATTGTACACAATGTTCATAAATGAAGAATAAAATATTACATATAATGTACCTATGGAGTAAGACTTCCGAGTTCCAATGAAGTGATCCTGGCTGTTTCGTTAACTGATGTCTTCGGAATTTTCATTCAATTGGATAGTACCTACTTGCTTTACTTATTATTATTTACATCATGTATTTTTTAGTTTTGATTGGCCGTTATATTATGTATAGCCTTGCAAATGTTGTTGAAGGATGATGCCATGAATTTAATGGATCATCAGGAGCTCATCATGTATCGATATGGAAATTTATCAAGTTTTTTCAATATAAGCAGGTAAATATAAAAAAAATATATATTTATTATTATTATTATTTAGACTTTCAAGAAGCAAAAGTTGAAAAACTTTCTAGCGAGTTTCAAATAAGCCGAATAATATAATTAAAAACGGGATTATTTTGTAGATGGAATATTAGGAATATTATGAATATGGAATATTTTGAATGGGGATATTTTTAACACGTAATATTTCTAATGCAGATATTTTGAACGTGATGTACTTTAAATATTAACAGATATTTTGAGGATGTATCAAAAATGTTAAAGATAAAAAAAACACATCATTGTAAAACCACTACAATGGCTTAAAATCTAAAATATGATTTGTATTGTACGAATACTGGAAACCCAAAAAATTTAACATAAATTAGATTTCTAATAGATTAAATAAAACTAAATAGTTATAAATCAAGATGTTACAGATACATTTTTAATGTAGTTAAAATTGTAATATAAGTACGATAGAATAGTATCTATGTATTTGGAATGCTGGTATATTGTTGAAAGTCGTTTTGATCGAGGAAAGGTCACCATAGAATATTATGAAATAGTATTATTTTTTTTATGATTTCTTGCATCAACAAAACTGTTACTTTCTCGTAAAATTTTTTTGAGTTAGGCATTGATGGAAGTATACTTTAGGCGAAATAGGAGGTCGCTGAGTGTATTTTATGACAGTTTAAAATATTTGTATGTATTTATGTATAATGTTTACCATTTTTTCAACGATTATTGTATAATTGTATAGGTTGATACATAAACAGGTCAAATAACATATTATTTTTCTACTAAGAAATTATCAGCAATGAAATACGTAGAAAATGTTATTTATGTAAATTCAATAAACACAACCACCTAATGAATCTATAAAATCTATAAAAATCAAATCAGTATTGTATTAAATCCAAGTATTGCAATAATGTACTTGTATATGTAAAACAGTAGGTAAAATATATAGTTACAAATAATTTTAGATATTTAAACTATATAATATTTGATAAAAGATAAGACAAATTTCAATTATAAATAGTTTTTAATCTCTAAATATTATAGGGGACCTAGTTCGAAACATGATCAAATATTTGAGAGTTTTAAAATGAATAATATATATAAATATAAATAAAATCCAGATTTTATATGAGTACATATACCTACATATTATGTAATAATTTTATACTATTCTATATAGATTCTTAGTCATGATTACTATCAGTTTGAATTATCCAGTTTCTAAACCTTCATGATACAATGGAAATCGATTATTTTTCCGATTTTTGACTATTTCATTATCTAAGATGCAGGTTGGTATTTAGTTTTCAATGGTAAATAACAAAATAAATTAATTTATTCTAAAGCAAATGTTTTACAAAAGCAACAAGTAGGAGATGGATGTTCTTCGCTCATCGGATAGCATAGGTAGTGCATTTTTAACGGTTCTTGGTATAATATATATAACCTTTTAAGACGTCTTTATATAAAATATTTAATCAATATAAAGTAATCATCATAACTTTATTTGTAATTTTTGCCACTTATAAAATTACTGTTATAAAAGGTAAGTAGTTTTCATTTACACTTGAGTAAAATAATGGGAAAACTAAAAAATTACCTAAGTAAACAACAATTTATTATTTTATCAACAAAATCTTTTCACTTTAAAACTCTTTCTTGACTTCTTTTACCCAAAAATTTGTTTAAAAAAAAAAATAATAAAACATCATTGTAAAACCAATAGATTCTCCGATTAAAAATTGAAATGGTATTTAAATGATTCAAATATAGTAAACAATAAATAAATGGACTTAAATATTCTAAAAATATTGTTGACTGAAAAACGAAAAAATATAAATTCGCCATTGAATATTTTTATTATTTAATTACCTAATAAAATAGACACTCATTTCTTCCTTTCAACCTTTAAAGGTTTAATTTGGATAAGCCCTTTCTTACTCAGCTATCTTCTATTTCATTGCAGGAAATGTTTGAATTAATATGCCTAATAAATAATAATAATAAGTTTTTTTCACTTTAACATTATAATCATAATAAGATATTTTTAAAATTATCATTATCTACAAAATAAGTAAGTCGCCAAATTTTATTAGTGGTAGATACTAGGAAGGTATACCTAATTTATAAGATGATACAAATAAATAATGTGAACCACCTTGTCCCAACCGACACATATAAAAAATACCCTCAATAACATAATAAATATTAAACTTAGAATACCTACTTAAAAAGATAAAAATTCAATTATGACTTACTTTGAAAACATTATTTATTTGTATGATTTTTTAAATATTTTAGATAATATTTACATACTGACCTTAAGTTCATTGTGTAAACAACAAAATAACATCCGTTCTACTATTAAAATATAAAATGATTGTTAAAAAATTTAATTATCTAAGATTATTATTAATTTAGTTGAAAATTGTATGATAATTTTATATATAAATTGGTAATTATATTAGAATATTTAAAATTCTAAATGAAAACATGTAATCATAAAATATGTGATTGCATTATGTTATGGCCCGAAAACTAAAAACAATATCAGTTATATTACTCGTATCTATATGTGCGTCATTAGTTTTACTTTCTTTGCAAATATTGCGAGATATTTTTATTTAGATTAATATTATAGGTACATGGACCTAGCCAGAAAGAGGGCTAAGGGGGCTATAGCTCTCCATTGGTCGTGTTTTTTAGCTATTTATGCTAAATTGATTGCAGTAATTCAGTGATAGTTGTATTTTTGTTATATTCTTTGGTTGTCATTTTATAAGTAACCATTATTACAAAATAAACAATAAAAGAAAAATAATTATGAACACCATCATTCCAATATAGGTAATAAAAAAAAGAGTTCAAAGAAGACGACGACGTTGTTCAAACGTTTAATAAAAATACTAATAGAAGACTGCAGTTAGCAGTTTGGGGGTCCTAATTGTTAAAATAAAATATATACTATAAAAATAACAATATTTTATTTATATAATATATAATACATATAATAAATAATGTATAAAAAGAAAATATGCCTAGAATATTCACAAAGTGCGTATAAAGATAAAAAATAATTTTGTCTATAAGTCATCATCAGATTAACCTACCAAGAGGATGCTACACATGCGATTTTTAAGAGGTTCTGTAAAGGCAATTTTTATGAAATTTTAAGAAAAATAAAAATCTTTAAGTAAATTTTTTAAAAGTAATTTAAAAATAGATCTTTGTTGCCACTTTTTATTGTTGTATAATCACGATATTTTTTAACAAAACTGCTTTGCAAGAAAACATTGTTCTCGGGCTTCAATCGTAATTAAAAAACCAAATTTTGACACAATATTTTAGACAAAATTATTTATGTTGTACTTTTGGCCTTTTTTCCATATCCCAGGTATAATTGATATTATGCCATCTGTAAAAATCTCCCAAAAGAAAAATGGTTTTTACAAAATTAATAACTTTTTTAAGATTTTATGTTTTTTTAAAAACATACAACATAGTAGAACACAGATTATTTTATCAACAGTAATAAAATATGTCAACATTTTGTTTCATAAATACATCTACAGCCTATGAACAATTTTTTCTCATAAAACAGTTTTACGATAAAATAATGTATGTGGCATAAATTTGGTGTCCTCTTAATAGTATTAGGTCGACCTGAAGATAATTTATAGTCAAAAATAGTTGTTAAATTTATAAACATTTTACGAATACTCAATGTATATTTTCTTTAAAATATTTTTTAAAATATACCTATATTGATTTTTATATTATGTAATATATAAAATATTGTTATTTTTATAATCCATATATTATATTTTATAAATATATATCTACGTAAGTACGTATATATATATTTTTTTTAATTTATTTCCAATTCATAATTATTATTATAATTTGTGTTGTATAATTCTAACATTAAATCAATATACTTTGTCGACTTTCTTAGTACATTTTTTATTATCTACATAGGTAAATATATGATCTTAGCCCCTCTCCCACACGAAATTCTTAGCTTTGTCACTATATGGGTACGTAACACTATCATATCTATGGAAATTTTATTATTGTTTAACATTTATTTTTCGATACGTTTTATCGATTTTTTATAAGAATCGATGGTGAGATTCTGGTTAATAATAAGTTCTTCTAATGTTTCAACTTCTTTTGATTTAATATTTGCATACGCCATTAACTGGTCTATTGTATTCTCAAGTTTATTGATCTTGTCGCGGAAGGTGTATTGGGTTTCGGTCATATTTGCAAAATTTGTTTTCATATACTCCAATAATTCCAATGAGTCATTTGCAATTTTTTTGTTTTCACATGCAATGTCCACAGTGGTTTTTAATTTTTTTATTTCTAATATAATCTTGCACATACGGTCCGCGATAGTAGTGCATTTTTTGTCTATAAGAATCTTAACATTTTTTATATCCTGCAATTCTTCAGTCACTTTTGATTTGCCAATATTATTCATCCGATGACATAATTTATTCATTTCGTTTTTAACTCTACGAGAACCAGTGTTAATCACGAATTCATAATAATCAAATTATTAATCGTAATAATAAAAATATTCCTAATAATTTTTCTTTCAGCGAAATATAAATAACTCACTTGTCCAAATTAGTATTAATAACAGTTATATCATAATCATTACTAAATTTCTTCCTATCTGCGTATAACTGAACTTGATCCGTTAACAATTCATTTTTTATCTGCGTATAAATAATTAATTATCAAATTTTTTTTCAATTAAATTAAAACCTATTAATAATAGATGTACATTACATGTGTATACCACTTTTACCTTTAACTTCTTGTACATTTCTTCAATAGATTCTAATCTAATTTTAGTTTCAAGATTCAACTTTAAGCCATCACCACTTTCTTTATTGTCTATAGATGTTATTTCATGGTCCTATATCAAAAGACAAATACTTAAATACCATAAACATACCTACGTAAATCATAAATTACAAATAATAAATTTATTTTCAAGGCAGGTACCTAACTAGATAATTTGAAATCCCGAAGCTAGGAAAACCCACAGATGCGCCATCATCTTAGAGACCTTCGTGTATGCTCGAATAGCTAGATGATCAGATTACACTAAATTATTGGAAGAGAACATAAAACGCATCTCTCCCACTCCTGAAAACTACTAAAAACTCAATTTTATCAAAAATACTGCTTCACTGGCTATACTAAGAGGGCACAGACAGCAGAACTGTATTCCTAGTTGGAGTAAAGAGTGTGACTCCCTACTACGAGAGTATGATCTAACCAGAAATTAAGTAACTGACAACAGTTTGATGGCTCTCTTTGATGAAGAGAGAAGGAATAGATGGATAACTACTATGGAGGAAATAGACTACACACATTTAAGTAGAAAATATTGATCACTCCTGAGAAAGCTTAGATCAGCACAGCCATCAAGAAAAGTTGGAAGCGTAGCAGCTAATATACTTTTTAAAACATCAAATATTAAGCCTCATAAAAGCAAAAAAATAGAGGTAAAAAAAGAATTCCAAGAGAAGTTAAGGAATTATGAAAAAAGTCAACTCTTGTGAGTGAGTCCTGAAGAGGTTTATAACCTACTTAAATCTGTGAAAAACGGAAAAGCAGCAGAGTAGATGGAATCCTTTCAGAATTCCTTAAAAACCTAGGACCACGAAGCATCAGCTGGATCGCAAAACTAGTCAAATTAGCAGATACTTATGTTCTTCCAAGACTTTGGAGCAAAACCAAAGTGATAGCTATCATGAAATCCAACAAAGACGCAATAAACTCAAAAAACTACAACCCTATATCTTTACTGTCAACAATATACAAACTTTTTGAAAGACTTCTATTGTATTTACAACCACTCCTAGAAGCATCCCTGCTAATAGACCAAGTCGGTTTTAGAAAAAACAGAAATTGCTGTGACCAAACCCTTGCACTAGCAACGCACATTGAAAATGGTTTCCAATGGCAGGACAAGTCCGGAGCAGTCTTTCTGAATCTTTCATCTGCATACGATACGGTCTGGAAGAGAGGATTACTATTAAAAATAGCTAAAATAAAAAAAATAGCTAAAAAATTCCACGTATCTCTCTATGGAAAAACAGGTGGTTATAAAATATTACAAAATGGACTACCCAAAAAATCTTGGCTGGCACCAATTCTCTTCAATACATATACTGCTGATATAACCAGTACGACCTCTAGAAAATGTATGTATGAAGACGACATGGCATTAGTTGCCCAAGCCAGAACCTTCACGGAACTTAAGAGGTCACTGAATGATGACCTAATAATCATACAAAAATATTTTCAGAAGTGGCCAGAACTTAATCCAAGCAAGTCGATAACAAAGATATTTCATCTTAACAACGAGGAAGTGGACAAAGAATTAAACATACAAATTGATGGGGAAAATATCGTCTCAGAAGAATGTCCCAAATACCTAGGTGTGAGATTTGATAAGACCTTAACATATAACCAGCATTTGGAGGGAGTGAAAAATAAACTGAAAACGCGTAATAACATTATAGCTAAGTTAGCTAATACCACCTGGGACTGCTAGAATAGTGTACTTCAAACCACAGCACTCGTGCTGGTTTATAGCGTAGCCGAATACTGCGAAACTGTGTGAGCTAGAAGCACTCACTGTGCTAAAAAAGTCGGTGTGCAATTACATCATACTATGCGCATCATATCGGGTACTGTTAGGTCCACCTAAATAATATGGCTACCCAGTACCCACCCTTTCCAACATAGCGTCACCAGACCTAAGGAAACTATCCCACACTACTAAGATCCTGCATACGCTAGAGAGCCAGCCTATAATCTACCACAATAAATCGACATCCTTGAACACCCTCGGATGCAACTTAAGTCTAGAGCTCCTATATGGCACGCAAAACCTCAGAAAGAATCTGTAGAACATCTATGAACGAGATGCTGGGAACAGGCAGAAACCCATAATAGGGACCTAATTAAGAAACCATTTATAAAAGGTCCTGGTTGGGATAGTCCAAGCGCTAAATGGTCAACACTGAACCGAATAAGAATAGGACAAGGAAGGTGCAGCTACTTACTCCATAAATGGGGCATGGCAGATTCTCCATCTCCACTTTTTGAATGTGGAGAAACGCAGACAATCAAACATATAGTTGAGTCCTGTCTTAGTACAAGGTTTAAAGAAGGACTACTAAAAGTACACGAAGGCAGACCAGTAAATAGCTCGAAAAACTTGCTATACATCTGTGATTTCTATTATTAATATTATTACTATCGATGTTATCAGAATTATTATAACTACTATTATCTATTTTACCTATATTTCATTACTTGTTTAACTAGTTGTCTATTTATTTTACCTACTTATCTGTTTAATTTTATTAATTTTATCAATGTATTTATACTTTTCCTTTATCATCAAGTCAAATATATCATATGCATAAATAAATAAATGTATGCTGGATAGCTGCGGCAAACTCTTTGAAAAATTTGATTTCAGGAGCCATTTGGATATTTATGGTGGACTTTTAAATAAACAACACGGCATTAGGCTTGATCGTTAAACTCTCGGAACGATCTCTTAAAAGAGATTATGCGAGAAGCCACTTAAAGGAGGACTTCTCACAATCGTCTAGTTGGCGATATAATATCAGATACCTAGAAGTACAAATCTATGATAAGATGGGTTACGCCAGGCACGCCTAGCTAGCGTCCATGAGGGCAGCAACAGCAACAAGGCAACTTAGCTACTTAATGCCTAACGCTAGGGGATTCAAGCAAAAAACAAAAAGATTGCTCGTCATATCAAGATTTCTGTAGAGGGCAAAAATATGGACAGATTAGCTACAGGTGCGTGGATACAAAAATATGGCAGCGATGCAGAGATGCATTTTATTGAGGGTTATATGTTGATACAGGATAGTGTTCTACACACTCGTAGCAGTTCTCTCTGGGATTCCCCCAATCCATTTGCTGGCGTGTGAACGCCTCGATATTAGAAACGGCACTGATCGACTAATGGCAAATTGACAAAATGAAGATGGAAAATAGCCATAACGGGAAGGTGGACATTTCAGTTAATCCCAGACGTCTCCACCTAGTCCGAACGCCAGCACGGAGAGATCACTTTCTACATGACCCAAATTTTCACTGTCCATAGATATTTCGGAGCTTACCTACATAAGTTCAGGAGGTTTATTTTTGAATTTTATTTTAATGTACTAATCATATTAGTGCAAAATCAGAAAATTGTATTTTTAAATTATGTGATACTAAAAATTTTTTATTAGTGAACCAAAGTTTAGATCAACTTATTAGAATGGTTATCTATCACACTTATTCTAACTTTTGGTCAATAAATCAATGTTATTATTAAAAATGTTAATAATGATTAAAAATATATAATATAATTATTTTCAAGATATTTTGTGTTTGTAATTTATTAAAATAAAATATAATTTCAAAATCCTATATTGACAACAACTTTAAGCTATTAATAATTTAGATGTTATTGAACAATAGCATAATGAAAGACAATTTCATAAGGCAGAATATCCATTTGTTGGTTTATTAAACTCAAAGTATTAGATTTATTAGTTGAACAATTAACCAATTTCATTTTGAAATATAATTATTTTGCAAAATTATACAAATTATCAAGACATACAGATAAAAATGGAATTCTAGGTATATGTGGTATGGTTGGTTGCTCTCATGTAACAAATTTTTCCCGCTTCTTATATCTATCTCCTATATCATATCCAGAACATATTGGTATACATTATGTCAATCGGAATTACTACCGTTCGCTAAATGTACAGTTGATAATTTTATTTCTATTGTCTTAAGTAAATAATAGTTTGTAAACACAATAGGTATCTACATATATCATATATAATGTACACAAAATACTAAAACATATATAGGTGATACATAGTATTTATAACTAGGTACCAAAAAAGACATTTAAATAAGAAAATTAAATATTAAAATGACAGAATTTTGAAATGTACACCAAAATACTTACTGTAGCACTATGTATATTTTGTTATCAATACAAATGCTAATATTAATACTTAATACTCATGTTATAGGTATACACTGATCCTTCGCTCAGAATCCTTTTATGATAGAAATGATTTATCATTGTTTTTAAACTCAATATATCCAACACCGGTCACAAATATTATTCCTAAAGAGCGAAGTTCTTTCACCCCCTACTGACCGGGTTTTTTTTATTTATTATATTTCTATTTGATTAGCACTATACGATGATTATATAGAGATTGAATTCAACCATTGATATAACTATACTATATTAATTAACATAAAGTACAAATTTAAATTAATTTAATGAATAATTTTTTACCCGTATTACAATATCTGAGATATCTTTGACATTAGGTTTTTCTGTACTATTGAAGTCATCGTTCACTATAGATTAATAAAAAAAATATAGTTTAGGTACTTTTTTTATTACTCGTATGCTTTAATAAAAAAATGTCCAGAATGGAGATGTGCAACTTTTTCAAAATCATATTTTTACTCGTATATAATAAAATGAAATTAAAAAAAAAAATTTTAAATTTAAGAACTGAATTTTTTCTTTGCATTCAATTTTTAAGATTTTTATTCTATACCAATCTTTGTTAAATTTAATATAATATAATAAAGTTATAGTTATAAATAAAGTAGGTACTATAATAATGTCTAATGAACATAACAGATAAATTATTATAATTTTAAGAAAGTCAAACACAAATTTTTTAATGGGAATCCATGTTTTCAGTTGTGTGCTGTCGTTTACGAATTTTTGTAGTTTCCAACTTAAATGGGTTGGAAGTGGTTTATTTTCAAGGAGTTTAATATAGATAATTTAATAATTTATTGCAAATAATGCATATCAGTGTGTGTGTACCTATGTATTGTAAATGATTATTAGTGTGTGTATATATCTCTCCGATTCATACGTAATTGTTCATACAAATTCTTATCTGTTATTCTCATACGCGCATGTAAAAAGTGTATAAAATGCGCATATAAAAGACACCGACAATCAGCTCGAAAACATTTAGACTATGAAAAGTTAAAAATCTTGAAACCATTTGTATGCATGCTTTAATAAGTAAAATTTTAGTTTTGTTTATTCTATTTTGTAGGAAACATATTTTTAATTTATTAAGTATATGATTTTACTGATTTTTTTCAAATTATGCATTTAAAGTAAAAAGTCGAAAATTAAAAAACATGAGATTATTTTCCCTACAAAACACTATTAAACGAATTTAATTTAATTTTCAAACTTAAATTTAAATACCTAATATTGGTCTAAATGCATGGATAAAACAACTTTTTTCAACCGCTTTAAAAATTAATACTCAGTCTGCAGATGGAACTTGCGACGACGAAACATCAACACAACTGAAAATTTAGATACATCTAAAAGAGAACGAAATAAAAAAAAATAAAATTATTTATTTATAAACTAAGATTTTATATTTAATCTAACCAAGTATTTACTTTTAATTTCTTCTATAGTACATTTATTAGACATTACAATATCTCCTGTATACTCATACTCATATTTGTGAACAATATGAGTCATGGGAAAATTTAACATATTATTCAAAACCAAAGTATGCACTTGTTGTTGTGTATTTCCTGTTTCTTCATAATACACATTTAAATTCTGAAAAAATGTTTGGATAAGAAAAATAGTTTTTAATGTTTCTTAAAATGTAGCTATGTTTTGTACAAACTATATTAGCTGTTAATTATTTTACTATTAATCAGTGGTGACTAGTAGCTTGGGCTATGAAATGGTCGTACCCCCTATGGCCTATATAGTATAAATTATATCTCTATGGCATCGTTGCATATTAATAGATAAATACGATCAAAAAAGTTTAGTGTGAAGCCAGCTAATACCTATGTATTTTATATGAATGTACATGCTAGTTTTAGCCAAGTACAAACACTACAAACTAGTTTATCTATTTTATCGTCAGTCGCCGTGCTGAGTTTATTATATAAAAGTGAATAAATAAATTCGAAAAAAATATGAAAGAGATATAAAATTGAAAAATTGAGACGACTAGTATATTATAATACGATTTTGAAGTATTCTGCAACAATTTTATTCCGTGTTTAATCCGACTTAAATAAAAAAACTTTATTATTTTTTTATAATTATTTTTTTCTATATTATATATTTCTTGGAAATGTTGGTTTATAATATAGCACTTATTTATTTAAGTTGTTATTTTATAATAAAATTCACAAATATGTATATTTTAAATATTAATTATTTTTATATATTACGTATATTTTTTTATAAATGAGCCAGTCTTTTTTTTCCAATTCACAAGCCACTGCCAAGTATAAAATTATTTAAAAATCTTTAGAATGTTTTTATCAAATAATTTTCATACTTTGACTCCAATAGCCATGATTAAACCATAGATAAAATGTTATAAACATAAATTTATAATAGGTAATGTTTATTTACTACATGGAAAATTTATATTTTAAGTTTGGTATTAATTTCTCACCATCGGCAGATATGTTGTTATAGGTATCAAAGATTCATTTTCTTGAGGAAATTTGTTGAACGGTTCATTTAATTTACCATTTATTATTTGTTTTTTAAGTTTAGCTAAGTAAGCATTTCTAAGCATTTTATCAGGTTTCTCAGTTTTGATTAGCTTATGGAGCCACTCTTTACACAATTGTATTTCTAAAAAAAATTATGTGCACATATACGAGTAGGTACATATGTACAGGGTGTCTTGTAAAGAATTGCTTTTTAGAACAGTGGGAGTAAACGCTACACACTCTTAAGCCTATTACAAAATTAGGATTTTTGATACATTTGTTTTAGAAGCATCACCAATGCTACGCTAGTTCCTTTTTTCAATACAAGTTTTCATAGAACTATTATAATATTTTATAAGCTCATGGAAAAATTATGAAAACATTTTCAACGAATATCGTATTATAATTATTTTTTCCACTAAATTTAATCGTATTGTACTACATAAAAACTTTCACGTTTTAAATAAAAAAAGTTTACATCCATTATTTTGTGGATTTTTATTTTATATCTCTAGTATTAAGGGGATTAGAATTTTGTATCTCTCTATCGCTATCACAAACGTAACATAGCAATTTAGGCCATTTATACTTCCAATGTACCGATGGATCTAATGATGCGATAAGGGTTCTAAGAATTGATCTGAATTTTCCGTAAAGTCTACTTTAGATCGACTTTTTCTTTTTTATTCTTTAATAACTTTGTAGTTGTCGCTAAACTTGACAGTCTGAGCCCATATAAGTTTTCCCTCAAAATAAACATGTTTGGATGAAATTAAATTTAAGTAGATAATCCTCGAAATAAATATATGAACTAATTTTCTTTTTTTCCCTATATCATCAAAAATATACGAGCATTTTAATGCATTTATTGCATTTTTCTAATTTTTTATACACCTCCCCTGTGGCCTACTTTTATAAATTATTCATTTCTGTTTTATCACATGTAACCGGCGCAATTTGAAAAAGACATTTGGAACCACTATACCTACATTCACTGGTGTATCACAAAAAAATAAGATTTTAATCAACGAATTTCTTAGCTTAATCGATTATTGAAAAAAATTATGAAAGGATCATTGAAAATACACAGTTTAGCGTTCGAAATACTTATAGTTAAACAGAATCGTGAATGAAAACACGGTAGTTCTGAAAACGATAGTGCAAGGTGTGTAACCAGCTTAACATATTGAAATGTTTTAAAAAGACACCCCATATGAATTTATACCAAATAAAATATAAAACAAACTTTATAAATACCATAGTTAGTCCATTTTAACGCAGTAACATATGGTTGAATTTCTGTCAAACGTATTTTAAACTCTTCGTCCAACTCTTTAGTATTAATGGCTAACTCCCGTGACATATTGAAATACTGTATATGATTAGACTGATTAGACCGTATCGCAATTTTCTATATATTTTTATTATAAAATATTAAATATTATGCGTGTTTTCTTTAAACGTTGCCATAACGATGGTTGATTCTATATCCGTATATATATTATAGTACATAAAACCATTATCAATACTGAAAGAATTTAATTTTAAGGGAACATATTACACTATATCCCGGCTCACATGTTTTTGAATATACAGTAACGTAATCACTATGTTAATGACTTTTACATTTTTTTTTTTTTTGGAACATCTTAGGTGATACTGTCCTTGCTTAAAATGTATTTCGAATACAAATAGGTACCTAATTTAAACAATTTTAAAAGTACTTTTTTATGTTTATAAATTTTAAATTAAATTTTTATGGCTATTATTGTAAGTTTTTAGGACATTTTTTTTGTGTTTTAGGTCATTAATGCATTTTTTTTTAGAGCATAGGTTTAGATATAGAATATAGAAACTGTAATGACCAACAATTTCTTGTCGATTATGAATTCATTGTTGAGCATATATAACTAAAAATGTATGTAGATAAAGAAAAAAAAATTCATAAAAAAATATCTCAATAATGATAAAAGATAGCTAACATTTATTTTATCTATATAAAGATAAAAATAAACAACTTTTATCTAAATAAAAAAAACATAAAATATTTTAATTTGTAGTTTATATTGATGCTTTAAAATTAAAATTTTTTGATGAATTTTTTTGATATTAAATTTTAAAAATAATGACTAAAATTTTTCCGTAAATATTTTTAATCCTAAACACCTATATTGTATACAATTTTCCTAACTCAAAATACTTTACCTAAAAATAAAAACTGTATCTAACATCACGAGTATGTGCATATTTACTAAAATCAATCCATTTTCAATATTTACTAACATTAACAATAATGGTTTGATACCTATTTTATCGATCTCTGTTGGTTGAGTGGAAGTCGTAGGAATGTATTTTCACTGAGCAACTGTAGAAAGCGATGTGACACAATGCTCTTAAATACTTTCTTGAGCCAACTTTTCGGAATTAGCAGTTAAAATTATACTGTTTAGGTAGTTAATATTAAATACTGCACAGTGCACTCGTATAAATTATTATACTATAATAAAACCACAATTCACTCTATACGTAAAAAAGACGTCAAAATTGTAGAGGTATAAATATAATATGAAAATATAATATTTAATATATATTTTAATATATCTATAGGCTATATTATATATCGATACCAGATACCATTAAACAAGGATAGTACCTATACTGTACTACTATGGTTTGTTATTGACCCACGCTGTTTTTAGTTCCGGATAAAGTATAAAAATAGAATATTAAATAATAGAGCAAATAATAAAGTTCACTTCTCAATAATATGCGTAGAAATTATCGGGCTTATCTTGAGGATACATAAATTACCTATATACAATTTCATATTACATTTATATATATATAATATAGGTACAGGTATGTGAAAAATAAACAAAATAACAATACCCAACTATAATAATAAAGTATACCTGCACTACTAAAATATAATATAAATTATTTTAATCATAACCATTATTACTATTTATTGCCAATGCCCATTATGTACAACATCAAGTTATAAAACTCTAATTTCGTATTTTAAATTTCATATTTTTTTTCTGTTAAAAAACAATTATTCAGATAAATTAGCTTAGATAAGTTAAATTTTTCATCTAATTATAATTGCTTAGATAACTTTGGTATTATTTATCTAGATAAGATAAAACATTAGTAAAAATCTATTTAGATAATACTCAACACTGACTATGATGATGATTTAAACTTTGAAGAAAAAAACACAGTAGTTGTACAAAATATTCATAGACTTAAAACAATAACCACAAGTGGTCGTCGAGGGTAGTTTTACATTTGTGTTATTTAAAGTAGATGACTGACGTGTACTAAATTCTCCAGTGAATCATCTCTGAGGCCGTCTGATCAGTGTATACGTCCGGTTACTCTATTATAATAGCCTAAATCCAGGTGTGAGATTGCTATATATCCATTAGTATAATCTATAGGTTTTTTTTTATTGAATTTTAGATGTAAGTATATGTGTAAAAATACATATATTAGCATGCACATAACATATATATATATATATATATACCATACACATCTATGTATATTGTATATGCCTATTAGTATATGTATAGTCTAATATACGTCGAGGATTACGCATGTTGTCACGAATTGTTTAATGGTCCATTCGTGGATAACACGCATTTGGCGCAATCGTGTTTTTAATACAGCGACCAGGTGATCGATATACTTATGCATATAACTGCAATATAAAATTTATAATAGTTTTTGGTCACTCGGTTGCGTGTGATATAGCTAAATGAAATGTAGGTACTTAAGGAATGTTTATGACCAACGCATTATCCTATCTTAATGGATTAAAGAAAAGACATCTTCCCGGCTTATATGAAAATATAGTTGTCATAACAACTATATTGTGTTTATAATGTCAAGAATATACTGAGGTCAAGGTTTCGTAGCAGCATAATTTTATTCTGTTTTGTGTAGATGATTTTATACTTTTTTGAGCGTAAAAAGTTGCGTGTTTGTAATAGTCCCCACTATATTATTTTGTAATTATGCAAATTGTTTATATAATACTGGCCAAAATAGTTTAAGAGTAGGTTACTATCTATTAATTTTATGTTTTACCGGTTGAGGACTAGGGTAGTCGACCTAAAATAGTTGGGAGAGAGAACGAAAGAGAAGAAGAAGGATATTATTCCATATTATAATCAGTAGGTATTTATTTTAACACACATAAAAATTTAATTTAATTTAATAGATCGCGCTGCAATATAAAACTATAAAATAATTTATATTGTTATTTATTCTACCGATTCATACTTAATTATAATTTTTTAATTTATCATAATTTAAAATAATAACTGTAAGTAGTCAAAAATTCCAGCACACATAGACGAATCCAATAAATTGAGGGAGGCGAGGAATAATAATAATAAATCACCATAAATGCATTAACAGTGATTAATAATCATAGTGCCAATCCTAGTCAAGACTGGGGAAAGTAGGCGAAACTAACTAATTTTATTAGAATAGAAAAAATGTAAAATATAATAATGAATACATCTGTGGTAATTAAAAAGAATATATAATAATGAATAGAGAGTGTACAAATGTTTAGGAAGACCTAAGACAATACGAAACAGAATGAGTACCTATCAATACAACTAGTGGTACTCACAAAATAATACACCCGATAGCCAAATTCTGTTAAAAAAAAGCGATCACACTATCTGTCAATGAAAATTATTTTGTGATTATACTGAGAATCTAACTGGATCACCAAGCACTAAAATTTCAGACGACCTGGGACAATCACTCCACGCCGGTGACTTTTCTATTTCTACGTATAACATTTCTCCAGGACTTAGTCGATTTTATAAGTGTTTAAATTTTTTGGACTTAATCGAATTCGGAATTATTTTTGAACTTAGATTAATTATCATTATTTTAAGTTTTTGATCTACCGCGATTATTTAGTTTAATATTTTGTGTGCATACAATAAAGTTTAAAATCATGTTTGAATTTATTTATTTAAATAACCCTTCATCCGTCTTCAATACTATATCTCTGGTTTGGTGTCCTCTGACGTTCAAGAGTACGCACATATTAATATTTACATTTTATATAATACGTGTTTGGTATTTAAATAAATATATACTAAGCGTATAACATGACCTTTTAACCTGAACGTACCTACTTAGACTGTATAACAGTATTATGAGTCCTCCGTGTGTAGAGACATAGAGTGAGATAGTTAGATCGTTGTGAAATTTAAAAAAATTACATAATTTATTATTTAGATGAGGATGATGATATGAATAAATGAGTTCAAGATAATTGGTTAAATAAATTTAAGTAAATTTATGAAGACTAAAAAGGTCAAGCAAGATAAAGAGTACGGCTAAAGTAAGATGTATTTAAAAGTTATAGAATATTAGAATGATTTACTTGCTTTGTGTGATATTTAAGATGATTTATATGATTATTCCAAATTACCCAATTAGTTTACCAAATCTAGTGTTCAATTATATAAAATTTTAATATATTACTTTAAAATTGGCATTTTTAAGTTGTATACTCCATGTACATTAAGTGTATCAATTTATACCTGATAAATTTTTTTAGTTTGTTTAAAATAGATTTTTCATTTAGGGAATCACCATCTTTACGGCGCAAAAAAGTTCATTTGTTTTCTTTAATCGATAGCTAAACAATTCTTCTTCACCTTATTTCTCAACTTTTTGCAGTTGGACACCCTAGTCCCACACTTTCACTTAACTCCATCTCCCGCATCTTATTTACCCCGACCTTCCTCATTCCACTCGTCATCACATCCTCCAACTGTTTTGGTCTTCCCTCCAATTCTTTCCATCAAGATACATTACCTTTATTAATCTTACTGTGTCAATCTTTATTTGATATTCAAAATTAATTTATTGTATCAATCAATTGGGCAATTTAATACATAAGGTATGAAGCACTTAAATTATAACATTTTAAACTATAGTTTTAACAGCCTCCCTCATTTTCTATACGTAAAACAAAATGATTTTTATGATTCCAGTTCTTTGACAATGGTTTATTAGTTTTCTTTTCCTGATCTTCTTAACTATTAAGTTTTATTTTATATTAGTTAGTGACTTATAAATAGATATAGGCTATAATCAGGAATGGACAAAATACTTTAAACATTTTAACAAACGTCACACTAGATCCATCCCTCCCGATACCAAAATCATGAATTTCTATTATATCTATATTTAGTACGGAATTAGCATAAAATGGCAAGCTTATTTTCAAAATTTGCACCATACTAGTTTTAGAATAATATCATATAAACTATGAGGCGTGACGTCACACTAGTCTTTCCCGTTTTAAACTTTGTATTTCGACATTTTTTTTATACCAAAATTTAGGAGGCCATTAAAATGAATTTGCCCGACTATCGCCGAAATTTACACGTCATTTCTTACCCGGAAAATCAAATATACCTATTTTACCCGTCACGCTAAACCCTTCCCCATCAAAATCGAAATACTTTGAATTTCGACTTTTTTTATACCAAAATTTAGCACACCATTACCATGAATTTGAACGACTGTCCCCAAAATTCGCATGTCATTATTTACCTCGAAAATCAAATTTACCTGTTTTTCCCGTGGCGCGGAATCATTCAAAATCGTAAGGTTTAAGAAAAATGGGATAATATATGCAAATAAATCGATTTAAAAACTCTGGTTAGGTTCTCTTCAATATTTATAATGTATAATACGTAATACTATTTCCATTGAAAATAACTTTTCAAAATGTACTATTTGAAAAATTACTTCATAATGTAGGTACCTAATTATGTTGTTAAAATGATTTGTCAATAAAATAAAACAAAACGTACTATTTATAAAATTTGATTTTTTTTTAAACACCATTTTCACATTATGACATAACTTAATATTTTCCATGTTAAAATATGTAGTATTTGTTTATTGATTATATTAAAAATGAACTATTTACATATGCTTAAAAACAATTGATTATTTTTCGTTAATATTTCTTTATAAAAACATTTTTATAATCAAGTAGTTTGCGGTAAAATTATACATGGTTGGCAGTTCCCATATTGTTAAATAGTATTAATATTACATTTATGTGTGTCGTCTATATTATATACATAATATTATAAAATAAGTATATAACAATAATTGTAATAGGTATTATATAATATATATAGGTAGGTATATTATTAATATATTATATACTCGAAAATTAAATATAAATTCATTGGGAAAATACGTACCTGCTTCCGGATATGCCAACCGGCTACCTAATGAAAGTGGTATAGGTAGTATTTTTTGAAGACTATAACTATTTTAAATTTAGACTAATTTGACATTACCTATATGGCTATATCCTTTAACCCCTTCGGGGTACCATTAATCAATATTGTTTTTCATTCATATGAGTCTGATGTAATTGTTTTGCTGTCTACATTTTATACAAATTTGCATTTTGTCATTATTATTGATATTTTTAAATGGTTGGACGAATAAAACAGTACCATCGGTAATTATTGAAGCTATACTTTTGTACAAAAATAAAGTAGTAATTACTACCAAGGACGGAGAAAAATATAAGTAAAACTATAGTTTTACTTATATAATTATAAGTATTTCAATATTTTTATTATTAAATAATCAACATAAAGACTAAACAGATATAGATAATACCTAATAAATATAAGAATATATTGTTAGTTTACATAATATTATTGGAATCGAACTTCAAAATAAATTACCATCAGTAGGAGTTGAAGTACCTACTATGGATACTGGTGGTTGAATTATAATACAATATTAAATTATTTATTTCAATAAAACTATTTAAAATTTTTTAAACATTTAATATAACAATAATAGTAAAATACGAGTATATAGCTATATATATATAGTTCTTTAAAAATTTAAGTTTTCGAATCGTTAGCTTTAGAATTCGAGAAAACCGGAATTTTTTGATTTTTTTTGTTTCATATACTTAGTATTTTTGTATACGTGTTAATCGAAAAAATATCACCATAATTACATTTTTTACTACCGAAATATGGGTAGGTACCTATATTGTACATATTATAGTGATTGGATCAATTTTCCTGATCGAATAGTTATTATTTACAGGAAAACAATATAAAAATTATTGTAAAACCAAGAGATCCAAATTTATCTAAAAGGAAAAACCCATTATTATAGGATGACCAAAAACAAAGTAATTAAAAATAAAATAGAATATATTAAATAATTATTATTTTAAAACTAAAAAACCTATTAACAAATGTATAAAGGACGACAACATTTTTAAGACATCAATATTTTTTATTGTGTTATTTTATAGATGGTTAAAAATACAATTAAGGTAACGTAGTTATAAATTGAATCGCCCTAGTGTAAATTAAATTTTTGAACTTCTAATAAAATTGTAAAACTAAAATCTCAATTTGATTATTTTGGCATATGATAGTGTGGTTAAATTTTAGTTATATATATATATATATATATATTATATAGGTTAGAATTGCAAATATATTACTAATATTATTAGAATTGGACAATGATGTATTTTTGTACCCTTACTAAAAGATGGGGTTTAGAGAACTTATATATTATATATAAATACAATATGTCGCCAAGTTCTGTAATACTTTCGTATCTCCATATATTTGCAGGAAACCAATATTTTTAAATACACTTTTCTCGACCGAAATCTATGAGAAAATACTAATTTTATGAATGAAATTTTAAAACATTCTTAAAAAATTCAAAAAAATATTTGAATGCAAAAAAATGAATAATTATAGACTTATTTAATATCATAGTTTTACATATTTATAGTATCTTTAGAAGACACCTTTGACTAGTCTATATGACATTTGATATAGAAAAATGCATTTTGAAAATAACACGTTTTATATAGTGCTCGAATTTGATGGAGGAGTGAACAGGGGGACTTAGCTCCTTTTAATATTTTATGATATTTTGGGAGCACCATAAATTATGTTTTACAGTATACGAGTTAAATAATTGTATGTGTGTATATATGTTGTAAAACTATTTATTTGATAAAATATCTTATTATTCTACATAATATATATATATTATATATATATTAACGGAATTTCATATATAAATTCTTAGACTTATACTTCACATATATTATTTTTGTTTAAAAAATTATTTATCAAAATTTAAGAAGCTCAGAACCCGCAATTGTCTCAACAGAAAAGGCTCTAAAAACTTTTTGAAATGGCACCAGTACTTTAAAAACAAAAGGCATCCAGAAACATTAACGACATTAACAATAATGAAAACAGATAAGGCTGTCAATGATGTTATACATGTTATGGGAGGTGATTTATTTTTCTTTTACATTACCATAGTGGTGAGCAAACACACTTGTTTCGAGATTATTGTCATCAAAATAAGTATCCAAAATTAATTTTTGATGCAAGTGGTAGAATTGTAAACAATTTAAAAACATTTGAAACCATAAAACAAAATATATATTTTTGTACGAGGCTTTGGTATACGATTCTATAAATATGTATAGTTTTACTGTCACGAACATGCTTAGTGAACGACACAGTAACATAACAATTTTTGATTAGCTCGAAAATTGGATAAATTAATTGGATAATGTTCCTGGGCCAAACAAAACTTAAAGTGACCAATCATTGCCATTATTATCAGCACAATAGCACAATGTTTCACATAGTATTCATCGTAGAATGAATATTTGAACATTTTTTTCTGAATTGGTATTGGGAGATCATCCTGTTAATTCTCATTGGCTTCCACTATGACGGATAGCGTGAATTTCATTAAGTTAGTAAGTAAGTGAGTACCTCAGTTCCTAGCAGTGTTAGAAGAGTAGAATTGCGAACAATAGTATTATTCATAAAGTACCAATATCTAAATGAAATGTATGGATTATTATTCTCGTTATTTGTTATGCTTATTAATGAAACTGATAGTAATGATGTAGGTACAAACTGGAATCAAAATAGAATGTGAAAATCACAAACAATATATTATACGAGCTACAACTACAGATATAAAAACTTTGAAGAACAATTTAATACAATTGTATAATATCTCTTCACTCTTCAGCCAGTAAACCAACTCTGCAAGTCATCTGCCAAGTATTATCTACGATCTCAACAAACGTGTGTGACAAGAGCTCCGGCAGGTAATTTAACATTATTTATTTTTAATTAGTATATCCACGTTCAATTCTCGGACTCATTATCCCGAATTCCTTGTGTTGTTTTGATCGAAATGATAATCTAATAGAACTCCTTTCATTTTAGACAGATGTCTAGGCAATTTTCATATCATAGATTCTTTTCAATAATAAATACAATTTAAGCAATTGTCTCAATAATTAATTCTATCCTAAACGTACATATTACCTTTCTCTTATAATTCTCATCTCTTTCCCCCTTTATTCACCCCTAATTAAACTACCCTTTTTGATGATAACAAAGGTGGTTATCATATCATATCAAAGCTTAGTTTTTAAATTTCTATTACCCAAATTACAAAAATTATAAAAATTTCAAAAACTGAGAATTGAACATGGATTAAATATATTTTATTAGTAGGGATATTACTTTGTATTTTTATTTTATCTATTTTTATTTATTACTAACCTGTACTCACTAAAATTTATAATTATATAGATATCTCTAATATTTAAATTCAACAATTTCTAATAAAATTTTAAAACAATTTTGAATTTTTTTTTTTTAAAGCACAAATTATTACACATAAATAGAAATAATAATTAAAATATTTAATAATTAAAAAATCTCATTTAATCTTTAAGATAAATAAATAAATTAAGTAAATCAAATATTTTCTTTTAACATAATATCCCAACACTAATTTATACAAATAATTAAAATAATTAAAATTGTATTCGCTCCTTATTTAATCTACTATTACTTATTTACTTTTGTTATTTAAAAAAAAAAATCCTGGAGTAAAGCGTTTCATTTTATTTATTTTATTGTATATAAATATATACACATATTTTCATAGTCCCAAAGAGTGACATTGAATTCTTAAATCCTAATAAAAGGAATATTTTTATTATAGTCCCAAAGAGAGACATTACATAGGTTGAATAACAATAATTTAGTTCTGTGGGTTGGGGAATTATATATTATCAATTCTAACATTTTTAATTATTATTGAAAATCCTTGAAAAGAAAGGAATATTTTTATATATAAGCGCTTAAACAAAAACAAAAAAAAAAAAAAAATCTATGAAACATATGTTTTAAGGTAACTACCAAATAAGTAATATTTATTGGCCAATAGAATACATAATGCCATTATAATATAGAATAATACAAAAAAACGTAATAAATAATAAATATTCTAAGGTAATAATATTTTATTAAATAGGTATAATAAAATTAAGTAATAATATTAATTAAAATTACACTGAGAATACAGTGAATATTTAATTTTTATATAAAAAAATAAAAACATAAGTTTTAGCTATAAATAAATTAGATTCTAAAATAAAATAATTAATTAAATAATTTTAATTGTATGATAAAAAAGAACAAATATTTTAAACTTCAATTAAGAAAATAAATATTTCTAGCACTAACCTTTAAAAATATAAGTTTTAGATATAAATTAATTAGATTTTAAAATAAATAAATAAATTGAGTAATTTTAATTATAGGTATGTTAAATAAGAATAAATATTTTTAATAATAAATTTTGAAAATATAAATTTTAAATTTCGATAACTTGGATTTTAAATTAAATTCAAAAAATAAATAATTTAAATTAGATAAAAAATATAAATAAATATCCTTTGATAGTAATTTCTATATAAAAAAAAAAATTATATTTCTATAAATTTTAAATTCATATAAACTAAATTTTAAAATAAATTCTATACCATTAATTATATTTGTCTAAAAAAAAAAAAAAAAATTATAAATAAATCTGTATTAATAATAATCTTTTTTAGAGGGACATGAACAGCAGAAAGAACTCCATTAGAGGTGAATGATATAGTGTTCGTAAAGGAAGACAACATACCACCCTCGAAGTGGCAGTTAGCACGCATAGAAGGTACACCCAGGTGAGTAATGGTAATGGTAAAGTAATGGTTCAGAATTAACCAGACCGATTGTAAAGTTATGTCGTCTGCCAAGTCAAGAAGGATTTTCTGTTGAAAAAATCAATTTTCAACTGGAGGAGGATGTCACCGCCCCGATATATTATATTATAATAATATATTTATAAAATATATATAATTATATATATAATATATGTATTATATATAATATATTTATATAAATAAATATATTTATGCTACTGTTAACTAGGTTGAATATAAATAATATAATCAGCTGAAAATTGAGTTCCAATAAAGAAAACCACAGGAAATCATGAACACATATAACATAATATAATAAAATAATAAAATTATGTTATAGGTACCAACTTTGTTGAAACAATATATTAAATTAATTTATAGAGTAAAAATTTTAGTTTAAAGTTAGTATATTGAATAGATATAATAGTAAAAGGAAAAATGTTATGAAATAGTTAAATAAATTCTAGTAAATATCTAACAGGGAACATGACTGAGTTAAAACGCAGTAAAAATAAAATTAATACACTTTATATAGTCCAGTCTAATTAGGTTTGAATCCTAGCTACCTAGGTACATAGAAATACAAAATCTAAAAAATGATTTTGAAATGAGTGTCCCCCAACTTACATGAAGAAAATTACATTGAACAAATAATAAAAGTGTACCATACTCTAACAAGGGTAACTGTATATACACAATGATTGGGTCAATAACATTAGCTACATACTTATCGACCAGGAAGATGTACATCACAAATAAACAACAGCATTGACAAACAATAATAATGCGAACACAGTATTGAACACTACAACTGAAACATAATAATATTAATACAAAATACATAATAAAAAGTAAATTTAATATTTACCAGAATCGATAATAATTCACAAAAATTATCAAATTAATTATTGAACCTAAAGATATATCTAGTATATAGTTCAAATTGTTCAATGGTAATTTGAGTTTTTTTTAAATAAACCAAACCATTTTAAATGGTGAAATAAAATTTGTAATTATAAAGTATATTAAATTGTTTTTAAACAATTACATTATTATATTGTACAATTTATAATACAGCCAATTAAACTTGATATTTTTAATTGTTCATAATAATGTAACCAAGGTAAGTCTATACAAAAAAACATTAATATTTTTTAGGAGAAAACTAAAAATGTTTAAATTCAAAATGTGATGGTTGGGTTCAATGCCTAAGGTGAATTAATTTCTAAGAAAAATACTAACTCCATTTTCCATTATAAAGTCATATTTATAAATAATAATGAATAAATGATATTTTCATATTAATGACTAATGAGTATAACTACTCAAGTATTTATAACAACAATTAAAAACAATAATTTTATAATAGAACATGGTTTTTATTATTCAAAAACATTGAAGTTAAAAACGTACAATTCAAAAGAAATATCCTAAAATTTTGCCTCCTAAATGTTTACGCCTAGCTTCTTCATGATCCATAATACCGCCACTAGTAGTCAACACAACAAATCTAAAATAAAAAAAGAAAACAAAAATTTGTTATTTGTGTTGTTAAAAAAATAATAATATAATATTATATTGTCAATATAAAACAAAATTTAGTTTATATCAATCTTTATAGTAATTATTGATAATACAAATAATATATTCAAAAATATTTTATATTATTTCAAATTTATCATGTCCATACAAGTAAGCAATATAATGGCAAAATACATTTAAAAAAATATATTTTTATTGTCTTTTTAAAAATTATTTAAATGTCATTTCTTAATATAGACTTCGAAATTAGGAGTAAACTGAGAAAATCAAGTGTCATACGGCCACCATCACTAGCCTTCTCTAATACCTATCATACCTATACAACTCTGGTACCTAAGAGACGCCCAAAAATGTTTTGGTAGGTCCAAAGCAAAAATTCCTTTCAATTTATAATTTTTTTTATTTTAAAAACACAAATTTACATATCCAAAACATGATCTACCCCATTGTCCTACAATAGGAATCCCACCCTAAAAACTGAAAATTTGTGTAAATCAAGTAGTTTTTAAAATGCTATGGTTAAATTATCTAGTAGGTTCTTAGGGTTTGTTCCTTCATATAAGAAATCAGCATATCTCTCTTCTCTAGGGCTCTCAAAAATCATAACCCAACAACCTCCCCCCCCTGTTGGAAGCTAAAGAAATAATTAGAAATAATTATATATTATGATTATAATATTGTTCATATGATAAAAATGTAATGACATATATCGACGGACCCAACGAAGACTATCATAAATACATTTTTAAGTTAACACCATCATTTGATACCACATATTTTGCTCAATTAACTACGAAAATTGTAGTATCTGAGTTCCACTAGACTTATGTTGTAACGTTAAATTATTTTTCTGATAAAAATAGTCGTATTATAACATTTTATGTAAAACCCATTTTCAATGGTCAATAAAAGAGTTGCATGAAAATTTAAAAAGTGGATTTAAAAAAAAAATTCATAGAAAATTTTAAAATGCAAAATTAGAATTTACTTTTGAATATAAAGATTTTCTCTCCTTCAAATTTGTAAAAAGTATATACAGACCATTGAGGCTGTGGATATGTTCAGTAAATAATTGCATGATTTCCGAAATCCGGATATAAAAGATGGGTATTGGTTCCAAAATTTAAATAATGGAGAATACAAATAGGCAAAAGACTAAAAAAAATGTCTGATTTAACAGTTCATTATGTTCAGTAGCTTACAGAATTTTCCAACGTCTAGGTACTAGGGTAATTATTTATACAATAAAAACATGATGGCTTAAATTTATTTGGTTCATGAAGATAAATATGAATAATATTACATGTTTTATAAAACAAATTATATGTTATGTTTCATGAATTCAATATATTTCCATTTCCGATAAAGTTTTATTAAAAATCCTATAAATTTCTTATATACTTAAAAATGGAGACCGCTATTTTTACACTATAATAAATTAAGTGCATGTTCTAAAATTAAAAAAAATTAAAATAGTTTTAAAATTAAAACAAAATAAATAATAAAATAGATTTAAAAAAAATAAATAATATATAAATAAAAATTTTAAAACTATGCTTTCTAACACTTAATCACTACTCTATGACACATAATATCTACAATATGTTTGTTGATTTAATTATTAGAGGAACAATTAAAATAGTAAAAGAGAAGAAAAGAACATTGTTATTACACACATAACAGTGACCTATGATAATTATCAAAGGCAGACTGGTACTTTTAATATATTAATAAATTTGTTATATAATAATGTTATATAAGGCCCGATGCACACATGCGTTTTTTTCACGCGCGGCAACGCTGCGGCGCCGCGGCGGCAAGATAGAGACTCGCGGCAAAACTTGCACGCAGATGAACGCGCGTTGCCGTGGCGTCGCCGCTAGTATGTGTGCAGTACACCAATAGATTGTGGGTACTTCGCGCCGCAATCGCGGTGCCGCAGAGTTGCCGCGCGTGAAAAAAACGCATGTGTGCACCGGGCCTAACTCTGTTTATCAGACAGTGAAAACACAACACTTCCACTTAAACCAAAGTTAATAACAATAACATTAGACATAGATTATAGCATCATAATAAATAATAACAATAAAGTGGTAGCATAACTTATAGGGAAATTTAAATATAAAAGAAATTGCAGTATATAAAATAATAATAAAAAAAAATAATAATAATTACAATGACAGACCTAATAAATTACCAAATCTTTGAAAAATAATTAAGGGTAATGATTTTGTGAAAATATCACCAATTTGATCTGAGGTAGGTATATATTTGATCTGAATGCTTCCTTCATCACATGCTTCTTTAACAAAACAATACTTCATGTCTATGTATTTAATCCTCTAGTGTTTGCGAGGTTCTTTTGCGATGGTTATGCAAAATTGGTTATCCTCGTAGATAAAGGTAGGAATAGGATTAGCCAAGTTTAAAATTTGCATTTCATGTAACATACACCTTATCCACAAACATTCACTAACGGTACTTGCCAATGCTATATACTCAGTTTCTGTAGTTGACAAAGAAACTGTTGATTGTTTGCGGCTGGACCATGCAATAGTTGATTCAAATAGTTGAAAAATATACCCAGTAGTTGATTTGCACTGCTCAGTATCACCGGCAAAATCAGCATCACAATATCCAACAACAATTTCATCACAGCATTTTTCAGCCGAATAAACTAAACATAGATTTTCAGTACCTTTCAGATAACGTAGCACCCTCTTCAGCAAGGAACAGTGAAAATCAGTTGCATCAGACTGATTTCTGCTAAGAATATTTACTGTAAAACTTATATCGGGTTGTGTATGTGTCATTAAATACATAAGACACCCCACAGCCTCTCGGTAGAGTTTATTAGTCTTTGTTGATTCATGTTTAGTACCAATTTTGAAATTAGCTTCTAGAGGAGTCATACAAGGTTTGCAATCATGCATATTTAGTCTTAAAAGTAAATCTTTAATATATCTACTTTGATCCAGCTTAAGAATGCGTTTTTCTTCATCTCTATAAATTTTCATTCCAAGAAATGTTCCAGTGTTTTCTTTTTGCATTTTGAATTCCTTATTCAATGTTTTAACTACAGATAAAACTGTATTTTTATTTCCTGCTACTAAAATGTCATCAACATATAATAATAAATATGTACAGGAACATTTATCATCTCTTATGTATAAACAATTATCTGATTCGCTCTGTTTAAAACTTTGATTGATAATGAATGCATCAAATCTTTTGTTCCAACATTTTGGAGCTTGTTTAAGCCCATATATAGCTTTATGTAGTTTACACACTAAAGATGAGTTTTCAACAAATCCTTGTGGCTGCTCCATGTATACCTCTTCATCCAAGTGTCCATTGAGAAAGGCTGTTTTTACATCAAGCAGACACATATGTAAATTTTTGTAATTTATAACACTCAATAATGTTCTTATGGTAATGATGTTTGCCACAGGAGCATAAGTTTCATTATAATCAAAGCCTAGTCGTTGTAGGTAACCTTTTGCCACTAACCTTGCTTTATAGTGTCTATTATCACCTTCGGTTTTCAATCTATAGACCCATCTAGCTTTGACCACTTTCTTCCTTCAAGTAAGAAACTAGAGTCCAAGTTTTGTTTTCTTGATGAGATGCCATTTCTTCCTTCATAGCATACTCCCACTGCTCTTTTTTATTTATTCGCTTTTAATAACATCATCATACACATTTGGTAAATTATTAACAAAACTTTTTGCTGAGAATGCCATGGCAGATAATGATGTAGTAACATAATCATTTAAATATTCAGGTCTTTTAACTACACGTTTTGGTCTATTATATTCGACATTAGCTTCTTCAGCAATTTGTCGAATTTGTTCATCGATTTTCTGTTGTACCTCACTATTCAATTTTTGTTGTAATTTTGAAAAATTGTCTTTATTATCTTTAATTATATTGTTTGTATCATTTTGAATGCAAGATTTATTTTCAGAAATTCTTGTGTTTATCATATCATCATAACTATATAAGTTTAAAGACTTATTTAACACCTTGAATTCATCAAAAATTACATTTCTAGAAATAAAGATTTTTTTTTGTTATTGGATTCCACAGTCTATATTCATGTTTAGAGTAACCAACCATGACACATTTAATTAATTTTGGATCAAATTTCCCTCTTCTAACTTTTGGTATTTCTGCCCAAGCTATTGAACCAAATATTCTAACATTTGAAATGTTCGGTTTCTTAAAAAACCACATTTGGGCAGTTTTTCCTTCAATTGCAGATGTAGGAGATCGATTTATTAAGTACGCTGCAGCGCATACAGCTTCTCCCCACATATTTTTTCCTAGATCCGAGTCTAGTAACATAGCTCTACCCTTTTCAACCAAAGTTCGGTTAAGTCGTTCTGCATGGCCATTATTCTTATGTGTGTATGGAACTGTCAACTCTAATTGAATTCCCTTTTCTCGACAGAATAGTTGTTGATTTTGTGACACATATTCACCACCATTATCACATCTTAAACATACTATTTTCTGGTTGAAACGAGCAGTTGCTATAGCTTCATAAATTTTTAAACATTCATAAACTTTGTCTTTGGAACTAATGAGAAAGACTACAACAAAATTTGTGTAATCATCTAAAAAAGTCACAAAATATTTATTTCCGTTCCAAGTCTATGGTGTTATAGGACCACAAACATCAGTGTGAACGATCTGTTTGTTGCTCGAGTTCGTGTTCCAGTAAAAGGTTTTTGGGTTTGTTTGCTCATAATACATATCTCACAAGGCTTAAAGAAAGTGGCAGTCTTACTTAATTTCAGATTATCTACTAAATTCTCAAGTTTGTACATGTATTTTTTATTAAGGTGTTCAAGTCTTCTGTGCCATAGTTGAAAACTTTCATTTGTACCACAGTAGTTTGTTATTTTAACATCAGTACTGAGAATAATTTCATAAAGAGTACCTTTACGATTTCCAATAGCTATAACAGTTTCATGATGCAGTATTTTAGCTAGACCACCAGTAAATATAACTTGTAAGCCACTCTCCTCAATGCGCCCCACTGATAATAAATTGTTTCTTAATTCTGGAACATATATAACATTCTGTACATTAAAAAAATTCTTTTTACCATTTAAAAATTGAAATAAGTTAATGGCTCAAATTGATTCGCCTTTTAAGTCTTGTCCAGTTTTAGCAACATCAATTAAAATAGGATTCTTTAATTCTTCTACATATGTAAAAATTGTTTATTGTTGATTAAGTGATCAGATGCCTCAGAGTCAAGATACCAGCAAAGAGTATTAGATCCATGTTCTAGATTTTGGTTCGATAGAAAAGCAAAACTTTGATTTTGTGAATCATCTGATTCATCCTCAGTTGTCATATGAGCTTGTTTCTTTTTCCATACCTCTTTATTTCTTTTCTTGGGACAGTCCCATTTTCCATGCCCTAATTCTTGGCATATCTAGCATTTAAATTGCTTATTTATATTAGAAGTAAAGGCTGTGCTAGATTGAATGTTATCAACGCCATTACCAGTTTGTTCAAGACGCTTCAATTCTTCATTAAGCAATCGATTCTTGACAAAGTCTACAGTTATCTTATCACCTGATAA
>JAIPRL010003034.1:0-51390 GCA_025469235.1 Pemphigus obesinymphae | reverse complement strand
ATCATTGCTTTCAAATTCAATACATCCACCAAAAGTACCCTGCCCAGTAGCGAAGTGCATCCACCAATACTGACACCCGACGAGCGAAGTGCTTCCACAACCTACTGACCGGCTTTTTTTTTTTTGTCATAATTTTACCCATATAGTAGGTATTAGTAGGTAATAATATAACTAATTGATCGATTTAAAACGAACGTGGGGTCCGCATTATAAGTTTTCGTGAATACCCCTGATTTAAATCATCGATTGATTAAAGTTTTAAAAAGTAAGATACCTTTATTTAGGTAATTACTAATTAACTTTAAGTAATTTTACTGATATCTATACAAACATTTTTTATGGAGCAAAATAGTATTTAAATGGAAATATTTCTGAGGTAGTTATATACTCGTATATTATGTTTACATGCAGTCGTTAATGCGCATTGACTTAATCCGAGAGTTGGTGCATATAAACGCATTTTTAATGCGCCTTTATTATTTAATTCGATTCATCAAATCGAATTAGGTAACTCTTAATCCCAGATTAAAAAATACATGCTGTAAACGCTTAAATGCGCATTAATGACTCTGAGTGATTAGGTTATTAGTTATTACATTATTATCATAGTTATTCTAATTTTCTGCACATATATTGCGTTTTCTATTTGAAATATTTTTATTATTTAGATGCATGTAAACTCGAACCCTAATGCCCATTAATGACTACATGTAAACGTAGTAATAGTATAACTTAGAGTATACCTTTAACTATTCGTATTCATTATTAATTATCATTATGCGATGATGTACCTAATCCGTGGTTTCACTTGTTTTACATCCTTTTATTAGGTATAATATTGTTCCAAATTTTCATTATTTTTTTGGTGGTTCTGATGTGGCGAACGTTTTATCCAGGGAATTAGTTGTTTAGTTTACAAGTGTTGGATCATTCTTTCTCCTAATAAAATCCCAGTGATGTGAAGAGAGGTCAATTTTCCACCGAAAAAATTACTGATAAATGCAATATTCTTACGATAATATCAAATATTACGTGTAATTGTATAAATGATTATTATGCATTTTGTGAAACATTTTAAAAACAAAATATATTGAAACAACAAGACACACCACACAAATATCTAACAAGATATGCGAGTAATACCTATGTATTATATGTAGGTACACAAACAAGGTTTAATAACACAAACTGAATATCTATATACCTAATATGTTGTGAATATCATTTGAAATAATATAATTTTAATAAAGAATAAAAAATATACCATATAATATTATAAATATATAATATAAAATAATATAATATTATTAGGTATTAGGTACCCATTGAACTCTATATATACCTTGTACTTATTAGGTAGGCACATGTGTTTTTTTCTTTTCATTACACCGTTTTGTATCTTTGTTTTTTTTACCGTTCTCTGATTGGCTTAACCATGCGGTTAGATAAGGTTTTAAATTCGTGTACCTACTTTAATGTTACCATGTATACCTCGAAGTTGAATTTATCTAACTTTTTATCGTGTGGTTACCTTTAAATGTCTGTATTCCGTGGTACTTATTGCTTTTCTCATTTTCCGTTTTCTTTTTGACGATGTTCTAAACTACGTAGGTACCTACCTACCTATTCAGTATACACGAATACACGATATTCTTTAAGATCCGTGATTGTTCTATTGTTTATAATTTTATTTATTTAGTGTAGCTGTTTTCAACATGGCGTTTGTAAAATTAAGTAGGTACTTTATTTTATTATTCGAATTTTTGGCAATACCATGTTTTACATTTCTACCGTTCAATTATTGATTAATTTGAAAATAATTATATAATATCACTTGATATCATATAAATACTGTAATTTCGTTTAAGATCATTCATTTTACAATAATTATAAAACTATAAGCTATAAAATTATAAAACTTTTGTAGTTTCGAATATAACACAGCAAACATGTAAAAAAAAAAGTTTGCTGACAACCAATTGATAATTTATGGTATTAGGTACGGTCTTATGAAACTGTATGAAACTGCAATGTATCTTAAGACTTAGGTATATATAAAGTTGTGCCATAATCATGGAGGGATAAGAAAATTTGCAATATAATTTTAATGTAAAATTAAAAAATCGTCAAATCTACCATATGTTTACACTTTTCTGTATATTATCTCATATATGTACCTATAAGTATTAGACACTATAAATCCATAAAATATTTACTCTAATAAAATCAAGATAAATATCTTGTGAAAATCTCATAGGTATATGATAGAAAATAAATAGAGGAATTTTGGTTCATGTGAAAAACATCATACGAGAGGATTATGGTCAGAGAGAAAATCTAGAGTTAGTTTGCGGAGTGCATCGGACGATATCTTGCTACTGTCCGTTATAAAATTCACTAAAATTATCAAATGTATAATTTCGATATAACGATTGATAATGAATTAATTTGATAGGTACCGTTGTTGTGTTTGAAATGATTGAAAAAACAATATTGAAATTCTATTCAAGACATTTAAAACTTTTGTTTTAAATGGGTGATTGTAAATTCCAACTATAGATAGAACATATTCAGGTAAAATTTGATTATACTCGTTTGTAAATATTTATTTATTCCACATTTAGAATATTAAGCTCTCCATCCGCGTATACGGTGTATGCAAGGTAGTTTTTCATTAAGAAAACTATTGGAAAAATCAAAAAATTGCATATTGTTCAAATAAAACCAATTTTCTATCGTTAACATACAAAACTCCCGTTTGACTTCTTGTGTCGAAAATTTTGCTAACAGGAGAAAAAATTTAACATCATTGTAAAATTAATTCCTCGCTCCGCTTTAAATCTAAAATTAAAATTTTTATTTACATAATTATTTAATTTATCTAATCTATGTAATAAAAAAAAAATAACAATGAACACAGATAAATACCTAAAATCATTATTACATTCATTTAGGAGGTACCTATCTAATATTATATTATACCTGTATTATTAATTTTTTAGATAAAAAATATTTAATACATTCATTATTTAATATTTATTATTTATTATTTTTTAATTTTATAAAAGTAAATAATTAATAAATAGAGTAAATAAAATTCATTAAAATATGGAATTAGGTATTATTATTAATAATTAGGTATTATGACGTATTTAAATTTATATTTATTGTTGCGTAAACTAGTAGATATATAGGTGTACATATCTATACTACTTTATACTAGTAACTATAGTAGACACAGAACATCGACAGAAATATTTAAGCTGATAATGAGGATTGTAAAATATTATGAAATATTTTCCATTAAATTATTTTACTTTTAAGTTTTAATTGATAAATATACCTTAATTTTATTGGAATAAAGGATGAATTTTTATGGTGCCACTTGCCACTTTTATTGCTACTATGATGTATAGTTTACAACGAAATAATATGTAGTTTTTCTACGATGCCTTATTGAAATTGTTATTTAAAAAAAAATAGGTAGTTATGTACTTATGACCTACTTAATTTAAATGTTAATTTCAATAGTGTTTTAAAACATGGTATACACATAATATGTGGAAATCGTGGGTAGTAGGGGTTGTATATTTTCACAGCGAGATAACAATTGAAAAATATGTGCAGAAAATTAGAATAAATATGATATCTGATAAGTAATAACTGATAACCTAATCACTGCGAGTCATTAATACGCATTTAAACGTTTACATGTATTTCTTAATCCGGGAGTAAAAGTTAATTCGATTTGATGAATCGAGTTAAATAATAAATGCACATTAACGACTGCATGTAAACGTAGTATATGTTGTCATCTTTAGGACGAACCAAAATTCTATACTTCACCTGAAAATCGTTTAGATTTAGTATTTATAAAAAAACACATTCGGGGTGTATTATAAACTCAATACCTATTCAAATTTTAATGTGCTTATAATAACAAGTGAAATGGGTTTTAAAAAAGGTTTTAAATTTGTTTTATCGTTTTATTTATTTTTAAAATTTCAACACTACTTATATATAAATGTATATTAGTTATTAACACTTTATAAGGCGCTACATCGTTTTTATTTAGTACCTAATAAAAAAGGAAAGTGGCTATAGGGTTAAAATACTTTTTATCAAATCAACAGAGGATAGAATTTTGGAGTGAACCTCATTTGAGATTTTCAATTTATTTAATAAAAACAGTTTATAGTTTAAAAAAATGAAAAAAAATGAATATTTTAATTTTACATAACTTATTTGAAAATTAATAAATTAAAAAGCTGATCAGTAGAAGATAGAAGCACTTCGCTCGTTGGGTATAGGATACTGGTGATGGATATATTGAATTTAAATTCAATGATAAATCAATTTGTTTCGATAAAATGATTTTGAGTGACTCTTCGGTGTAAATAACATGAGTATTACTGTCGGTAATAACTAAAATTAAATCTTTTATACGACAAAAAACTTCAAAATTAAAAATTGCTACCTATAAATAATTCAAAATTAAAAAATCATTTTTACATAAATATTCTATTTGTATATATTTTTGGTGAAAATTTCAAATTTTTACCCCCATTTTTTCCCTGATATTCGAACACATTTTCATAGCGAAATAATACATGTCGAAGAATTGAAATGGTTATTAAAAAATTTGTGTGTACTAATTTTGGAGATTTTTTTAATGTAGCTATGAAATTTTAAAATTTTTTTAACAATTTCAGTTCTTAAAATCTAAATTTAACTCTTTTATGATGAAAAAATTTAAAAATTGGGAAAAAATGATTTTTACTTTTACATTATATTTATATTCACTTTAAAACTTTCTGACCATTGTTTATGGAATTACAACGATAAAACTATATTCGAATAAAAAAAATTGTGCTGTTACCATTTTTCCTTAATTTTTTCGTTATTTTTTCTTACGCATTTATCGAAAAATAACCTCTGTAAAGTATCAACTAGATAAAATTTGTTACCGGAAAATGGCGCTGCATCTAATGACTGAAGCACTCCTCCTTATACATATTTCAAGTTTAGACATAAAAAAAAAAAAAATAGGTAATAATTAAAAAAATATCAAATAATTGTAAAACTAATACATTCCTCGCTTCGCTGAGAATCTAAAAACTGAAATGGTGTTCACTCCAAAATGCTATTCTTTATTAATTTGATTATAGGTATTTTTACTGTAAAATTATTTTGAAAACCCATTTTGGCAGTTTTGCGTGAATATGTTTTAAAAAGGTATTTAAATATTTTAAAATTGTTATAGTTTTATTTTTCGTAAAATGTCTTCAAGATTGCCTATACAGAACCCTTTTTAAAATTAGCGTAATGTCTTCTTAATAGCTCATTAGACCATATTTTTTACATTTGAAATAATTTGTTATTATTATACGAACTCATTATACAATAATATATGTTTTATATATTAGTATTATATAAGTTGTTGACTCATAGTATAATATTGTTATTGATATTTATTCTATATTACTTTCTATCTAATCTATACGTTAAATTTTTTTTAATTCTATGGAGTCATAGTTTTCATAAACCAGATCCTATAATAATATATAGGTACTCAATTAACTATCAAATCTGGAGTTTCCACTGTGTTATCACTTGTAATGCGATTTTAAGCATTCCCATTAAGAGGCCACAATACTAACGTAAAATTGATATAAAAAAGTGATATAACTGTGGGACTTTGAAAAATCAGATTTAAATTCTGAAAACTTTTGAATTAATCAATTTGTTTTCTAGGTATTTATTTATTTATTTTTTAGCTGTATTATTTATCATTAAAAATCTAAATTATTTAACATTGATTATATTTTAATATGTAATAATAAAATAAATTGCCTCGATTAATAACTAGAAGACAGGCCGGTGTACATTCAAATCTGTTTATAGATTGTAAATCCGACTTTCTAAAGTTCCACAATTTTATCATGCTTATTGGCCTTTTAGGCGGAAATTTCGTGATTACACAACAATAAAAAGTGATATGGGTATGGGGCTATTTTTAGATTAATTTTGAAATGTACTTAAATATTTCTAAATTGTTAGATTTTTATTTTTCATATTTTTTAAAAATTGCCTATACAGAATACCAGGCGTTGCGGCCTTTTAATCGGAAACTCAAATATTTGTTTAAAATATTTTTAATATAATAATAATAATAATAATAATAATATATATATATGTGTATGTTAATTATTATTAAAATTATTTTTTTAAATTTTTTTTTTAAGCTTGAGTAAAACACATTCTCTGTGTAATTTTCAAATGTTTAAAGCCAATATATTGGGATTTATGAGGAAATAACCATTATTTTAACCAGTATTTTTCGTCGTTTTTCGGTAGTTTTTTTGGTCGATAATTGCTCATAGAAATATATAAATCAAATAAACATCATCGTAAAGTTAAAATATACTCAGAATCTAAACTGTATAGTCATTATATTAACTTTTAAGGTATTGTTATTACTTTTTTTTTAGTCATTTTTAAGTGATTGTTTAAAAATTAATTATATCTATTAGGTATCTATTTAAGTTTTTAAATTCAATTTTTTTTGGTTCGGGGGGGGGGGGGGTCCAGTACCTACTCCTAGACCATTCTCCCGTAAATACGCCATTGGTTCTCCTAAACAATATAATTTATATATATAATATATCTACCCAGTAGTGGTTCGTGGGTGAAGTATCTGGTGGTGCACAACCAGAAAATACTACGGATTAATAAGAAATATATGTATTAATAATATTATGTTATTTTCTCTAAAATGTCGATATAATTGGTAGGTACTGTAATAACGAACGTGATGTCATTCATTTTATTAGGAAAATACCTACATTCATGACAAAATAGATAGGTAAGTCAGCAACAATACGAATTTTAGTCCGATATACGCATTCTCACTTTTTCCCATATATTAGGTTCTCCGTATTTCATTCAATTTTGTGGTGACAGCTTGGAAATGTATTCTCGATATAATTTCTATTGTAACCAATGAGAGACGGAGAACTTAATAAACGGTGAAAAGTAGGGATACTTCACAGAGATGTACGTATCACAATGTTGTTGACATAGGTACCTATCTATTTTGTCATGCCTACATTCATGTAAAACATATTTCAATTTACCTTATGCCTTATACCTTATTGATGAGTGATATCCTGATAACGTCTGAAAATGGTAATAAAAATATTATTATATAATATAATAAAATGATAATAACTGTAACAAACGACAAACGTCGTTACGACATACGACTACAGAGGGAATAAAATAAAACTTTAAGTGTTTAAACCGCACATCATGCATACGTTTTTCAGGTGTGCGCGACGGACAGCGCTGCGGTAGCGTCGGCCGTCGAGACGGTCGGTGGCCGAGACCATAGAATAAAGATACTACTATCTATATTATTATGTAATCTATAGCCGCGAACGACCGGCTACCAGCAGCAACCAACAATACAGCGGTGCGATGCGTAGGTACAATAATAATATTCACGGGCACGACAATTACTGAAATGACGATAAATATATAATTTTGTATATAAAAACACGGTCATTTACTGAAATTTTAGGCGGTGCACGTGCGCCTGTGTTCCTTAACACGGACCGCTACTGTGTATACCGTTGTTTTAAATTTTTATTTGTGGAATATATGCATCAATACATGCACAATATAAGACGTATTATGGTACTTACGTACTTATGGTCAAATTAAAGGTAAAATAGGTCTGAATCTATATAGATAATGATTTTCATTACACTGTGTATTTCCTGAAATTTTTTATTGCAAATTCTAATTTTTATAAACCAAAAAAATTTGTATTATATTCTGCCACCACTGATTATGCTATATAACAATATTACCAGTTATATTAATATATATGTAAATATATTATATAATATGTAGTATATCTCATGTATTTAAAATATAAAATTAAACCAAACACTATTTGGTGACAACCAAAAAATTAGACAACAATAAAATCATCGGAAAATCAATTTTTTGAATTTACCATCAAATATAATTTTGTAAACGTTTCATAATATTATAAATGGGTTATTTAAAATTTTAGAAAAATAGGTTTTTTTATAATTATGTATATTGTACACACAGAAAATTTGCATTGTACCTACTATTTTACATGTTGTATTGAACATTTTGTTCTCTAATATTATCATATAATATTAGCATTATCTAATTTTAGCATTGTTTAAATGGATCGCGAGGCATTTCATATGATTTTAGATTCTGAGCGTATTTTTTATACTGAACAAAATTATATTAAATCACGATAAACGTGTACTGCTGTAGGGAAATAAGATCTCGCCAAAAACTATCTCTTCCAAATTCTTAATGGCATTGTCAATGTTGGTATATATATGGTTTATAGTTTTAATGGCATAAGTTAGACTGCATTTTAAGGGTTGAAAAAACTACAAAAGGGTTATAATTGCTGTGCGTACAAAGGAACTCCGTTTATAAATACTCAGTGTTTATTTTAGAAAATTTTCTCAGGGATGGAGGTATTTAAGATCTTACTACTTTGAAGTATTTGGGGGGTGGGATATTTTAATTAGTTAAATATAGGAAAATAATGTATTCTTTATCCGTTGATGATAATTCATTTTATTAAATACATAAAATTACAATAATTTATGGACTGTTGTATTGCTGTCTTGTTCAGTTCACAGATGTAGTATTAGAATATACAGTATATAGACAACGACGACAATGACAATATTATAGTGTAACATTATTATTTATTATGTTCGATTTTAATAAACAAAGATATATAATTTTCATTAGAAAAACGATTTTGAGCGAATTTCGGTTTAATAAAATTAATTGTATAGGTATATAAGTACTGAATAATTAAATAAACATTTAAATCTAATAGGATTATAGAGAAGTAAAAATATATATTTTAATTTAATTTGAATTCTCTGAAAATTATTTAAGTTCCTTAAAAATATGAACGTCGTTCACGTTCTATTTGGCAGAAACGAGTGACGTTCATGTATAGTTCACAAAATATGAATGTGAACGTCGTTCATTCCAAACACATATACTTAATATTTAATCGGGAAAATAAAAATGAACATAATATTATAATAAAAATAATAATCTGAAATGAAATAATATATTAAATAATAATAAATAAGTATACCTAGTTATTATTTATTAATTTTTTAACAATATTAACAAAACATTATTTTTACTATATTTTTCATTTTCATATAACCTTTACCGAATACAATATAAAACTATGATAAAATAATAAACAACAAATAAATATGAAAATGGGGTACCTATATAAGTTGTGGTTTATCGATGTATTCAAAAAACAGTAGCAGTCGTTTTTTATTCTCATAGGTGTATCTTATTGCGGAGTAAAATATTCAAGGGAGTAAAAATCGACTGTTAGTCTAGAAAAGTTTTACTTCTGGCTAATTTTACTCTTATAGTATACTTTATATTAATGGGGGGAGTAAAAATTACTAGTACTCAAAATCGCTTGAGCCAACCGACTATTTTACTTTCGGGCATTCAATAACAGAGCATTCTCTCAAACTATGTAATTAATGAAAATAATAATATTAGTAAGGGTTCTCTCAAAGTATTACAAAATTGGAGTTTTATACTTAAATTGAAATTATACAAAACATTTCCAATAGGTATTCAAAGATAGATCCAAGCCTCTCGAAATAATATAGACCTCAGGTAAAAGTAGTTAGTAGGCCCTAGGAATGTTGCGAGGCATAGGTACCCTGCGTACCCAGTTGTTGCGGCACTGGAACTCATACCGCATCTTGCACCACGATCATTACAATTTCCAAATTAATACGAGGCCATTGCACATATCAATCATTATCATATCGTTATCTATATCACGTTGTATGGTGTGGAGTGTCCTATTTATCTGTATATCGGTGTACCTCATATATATCTAAAAAATACAATATATATTACTTCACAAGAAGTTGTACGTACCTACTATACTGAACAGTGCAATGCGTATCTAAACATAAACGATGTAGTACAATATATAATATACTCGTATTATATTATGTACGAGTATGTTATATAACTACCAATTGCAGATTTAAGCAGTTGCTTATTAAATTGAATAGTATAGGTCAATGACAATGGCAATGGATTATATAACACGGGTATATTAGACTATATAGGTACCTATATATACCTCACTTTTATATTATACTTTGTACTTAATATAATATATATATTATTACTTCACTCGATCGTTTGTATTTTTTTTTTACGTTATATTATGTAGGTACAAATATATATCATATTATCATATAAGTACATCACAGGCTTTGCAAAACTCTGTTAAATCGACAAGAAAATCTATTAAATGTGTAGTTTTATAATAAGATAAAAAATATTATAATAATATCAATGCATTATATATGTAGTACCTACACATGTGGTGTGTACTTACTGTTAGCTTAATAAATGTATATAGGATACATCGATAATCAGTATACAATATGTGTTATATATACATATATATATATATATATATATATATATATAAGTATAGGTACAGTAAATTAATAATTTATAGGAATTTCATTTTTCCTACAGCAGTATTTTACGGGTGTTTAACATGATTGAGCATATAATGACCTTTTTATAACACGATTGAGTATAATTTTTGGCATAACAATGGTATAATCAGAACAAAAGAAAACCAACACGATAATTGAGCGTAAAAAGTATTGCGATTTTGCCGGTATGTACTCATATAGTCTGTATACATGGCGAAAATGATTTTCATTAACTTTTACAAACCATATCTAAATGTTTTTCTCGTACTTTATTAATAAATTTAAACTTAATGATGTAAATTCAAAAATTTAAATTTGGCCGACCCCAAATAGTTGGGAGAGAAGGCGAAGGAGAAGAAGAAGAAGAATGATGTAAATTCAAACAAAAATTTAAAATATATTTTTTTATGAAATTTTTAAAATATACAGTGTTTTAATTTTTTCTATCTTATTATATGTGTTATACTCGTTTAATATCAAATGTATTGATCGTTAGTTATTACCAACTCCTATATTAGAAATGTTGGGTACATACTGAAAATAAATATATAAATAATAAATATATATGTATGTATATATTATATATTTATGCATAATATTGTAGTATCCAATATAGACACATGGATTAAATCAGATGAAAAACAATACTACTTTATTACATGCACCGAGTAATTATATGGCTCAAAAAGTATAATTATATATAAATATAAGTATATATTATAAAATCCCGTGATCATACATTCACGGTAACAGTCCACTTCTTATCTCTAATCTGTATGGCACACAGGTGCCAACATCATATACTCTGACATTACAGATTATTCCTACTTAAATTAAAAAATAATACATTGAATCTATAAACAAAAAATATATATACATATATAAACAAATAAATCTTGTATAAACCAAAAACCAAAAATAAAAAAAATAAAAAATCACAAATACTAAAAAAAAAACCATCACCAATATCATAATATAAGTACGTAATATATTAAATAATCAATAATTACAGATTTAAACGATTAGGCACTTTCTTTATCCGCTCGTTCTTTTACAACTTGGGAACACTTTGATCCTCTACAGGCACGTCTACAGACTCATTAAATTCATCATTAGAATTTCTTACACTCGTTTGATTAGGAGTCAGCTTATTTTCTACCTTACAAGTATTAATATTTCCCAAAAGTTCAACTTACTCCAAGTTGAAGGTTTGTCCAAATATCTATCAATCAATTGGTTAACATGTCTTTTCCACAAAACCCCATTACTCATCTGAACTAGGTAAGTAACTGGGGATAATTTTTTAACAATCACACCCTTTAACCACTTATAATCTTGTCCATAATTTCTATCTATAACCATATCTTTGTCACTAAATTTTTTGCTCCTACCTCCCCTATACAATTTTTTTGCTGCCATTTGACTTAGATTAGTTTTAAATTTAACTCCTGGTGTTAATCTATCAAAATATGTAAATAACTTTGTTCTAATATATAATTTGGTGGAGACACCCACGTTGCACAATGTTTGGTGCTATTACACAAAAACATAAATTTAGCAATTTCCGTATTTATATCAGATTTCCCATTGCTTTTTTTAAAAAAAAAAATTTAAAAGTTCTAACCAAATTTTCAGCAGCCCCATTAAAGGATAGGTTGTATGGTAATGTCTTGATACTGAATACTCATTTCTAGCTAAAAACTTTTCCATTGCATCAGAACACAGGGATGGTTCATTATCAGTGACCAACTTAGCTGTTGCTATGCCCCACAGAGAAAAATATTCCCGTAATTCCCTAATAGTTTATTCAGTTGTTATGCTTTTCATACACTTCACATGTACCCATTTAGAATGAGCATCAATAATTACAACAAATATTTGACTTTTAAAAGGTCCCAAAAAATCTAAATCTAGGCCCTCAGGCCATGGCCAACAATGTAACTTTGATTTAGGGAGATTATCGCTCTGTGCTAAACATCCTTCATATTGTTTGATAATACTTTCTATTTCTTTATCAATATTTGGCCATCAAAAATAAGACCTAGTTATTATTTTCATTTTTATAGTACCCAAATATGTACTATTGAACTTTGACAACAATTCACCACAAAATTTTGGTGGGATTATCAACCTATGTCCCCACAGTATCATACCTTGTTCAATTGCCATTTCATCTTTCCTATGAAAATAATGTTTTAAATCCTCTGATAATTCCATGCTTTTAATAGGCCAATTACCAGAAAACGCTTTTAAAAATACATTTCTCAAAACCTCATCTTTCTTTGTTTCCACACAGATATTTAAAACTGCGATCGTCTCAACATTTGAAGTTATTAAAGTAATAAAAAACTATCGCATTCCTCAAAGTTAATTGTATTTGATTCACTTACAATTGGTAGACCCCAATCTATCTTCCATTACATACAAATTTACTATTTTATAACAATCTCTATATCTGGATTCTAATGACAAAACTCCCAAAAGCTCAATAATACCACCATTATTTGCTTTAAGTTTTAAATTAATTTTCGACAATTTTTTTTCCTTATCAATATCAAATTATTTTAAACTCTTTAACAATATTACAGATATCCCCGATCTAGTATAAATTTGAAAGCGATCTTACTGCCATCAACTTCTAACTCTACGTAATAAGGTTTAATAAAATGAATGCCTACAGGTTCCAACTTAAATAATTCTTCTGCGTTTGAAGAATCATCGTGTTCCAAATTATTTACATTCAAATATTCCCCTCTACACACTTTTTTTAAATGTCCTCGTTTTTTACAATTAGTACAAACAAAGTCCTTGTACTTACATTTCGGTTTAATATGACTTTGTGATATAGCAATAATAGCACGTTACCTCCAATCTGATAGTTGACCCCACCGCTTGTTATTTTTGTTGTTGATTGCTGCTATCACTCCTGTACCGTGAATACGTTGACAAATTCTTATTACTTTTTGATGTAGCTGTAGCTACCCTCCTAGCAAGCAAACTCCTACTTGGTTCTTGAAACAACACTTCCGATTGATTTTAGAATTCATTGACATTATTTGTAACCGCTTCCATTGAAACACATAATTTCACACATTTTTTGAAGTTCAAACTCTCTTCTGATAATAAACGTTTTATGATATGATTATTTTTTATACCTCAAATAAATTGATCTCTTAATGCATTGTCTAAATGAGTCACAAAATTACAAAATTCTGACATCTTTTTTAAGGCTACAACCAATTATATGATAATTTCATCACCCTACTTCTGATCTTTAAATTTAAACCATTCCGTAACCTCATTTGTTTTTGGATTAATATATCGAGATAGTAAAAGCTTTAACTCATCGAAAGATTTATCCACCGGCTTCTTAGACAAACATAAATTGTGAAGCTATAAGTAACCATCGTTACCCATTAACGTCAGGAACACTTTTTTTTTTTTTGTGTAAATTAATTTCATTGAGTTGAATAAAGAGTTCAAACCTCTCCATCCAGCTATTGGAATCATCATTGTTCAGACTAAATTCTTTAATTTGGCCCGAAAACCTATTCAATTGATCAAATTCCGCCAGGGTCCAAGTTTTTGACACGTAGTACACAAATGTCGTTACACATCAACCTTAAAATACACCAACTGTCATTTTTAAACGTCAAACAAACAGTAAATACATTCTTTCACCACCTCATCGCCAATTATTGTAGTATCCAATAAAGACATATGGATTACATCAGATGAAAAACAATACAACTTTATTATACGCACCGAGTAATTACATGGCTCAAAAAGTATAATTATATAAAAACCCGTGATCATACATTCATCTTAACAGTCTACTTCTTATCTCTTACCTATATGGCATACAAGTGCCAACATCATACACTCGAACATTAAAACATATCGTTTAAAAATTAAAATATTCTAAGTTCAATCGTGTTGCTAAATATTTTAAGCTCAATCGGGTTGCAGCCTATTTTATTGTATAATAAAAACGAATACCTACATACCTAAACTATAATTTTGTTAATTTATATTTTAAATGTACATATTATATAGAATTTAGACTTATAATAATATATATAACACATAACAATAATACAGTATGTTTACGCTTACCTGATTATTACTATGTTATATTGGTGTTATATAATAATATACAAATAATAAATATATATGTAACATAATATTACAATCGGAATAATTTTTACGATTAAATATATATATATATATATATATAAATATTAATGCTCAGATTAACAGTTAAATCGTTTTATAGTTTGTGTGATATAGTATTCAAAAGTGAACATTCTTCCCGCAGTTTTGTACATTAATATGCACTGGTGACATTAGTACGTTACGTATGGACAAAGATTGGATACAGATATTTTAAATTAACACTCAACTTGGTGAAACTACACAGTAAAGTAGGTATTATTTTAAATACGTAGTATTATATTAAGATGTTCAAAATAAATTCCGAAATATATTAGCATTGGTACAATGGGACAACCAAGGTAAAAATATATGAATCTGAGGGGGATACAGTTTTTTACACTTCTGGATACAGTGATACTCAAATAAAACTCTTACTTCCACTTCTGTTAGACGTTGATTGAGGGTTTTATTTCTTTTTATAAAATTTCATAACTCTAATATAAACAATAATTATATTTTAAAACATTATGTAATCAAGCTATATAGCCAATAGGTATATAATATCAATTATAATACTCTTCTATTTTCCTTGGTATTCATATTATATAGCTAGTTCTAATGTATTTTTCAATGTTAAAACTGACAGAATATATTTATATCTAACTTGTTCTATAATTTTTAAAAAATAAATAAATATATATATATACGAGTATATATGGTTGGGTAATGAGTTTATTGTTACAGAAATATTTTCAATTATTTTTAAACAATTGTATGTAACAATATTATCAAAACTATCAATTGAAATGTGTATAATATCGAGCGTGATATCTATGATACATATGTTTGATTATATTTTTATAAATATTATGGCAAATCATTGCTTTATAATTACATCTTTTACATAGTCAAGACCAAAATAATTTTCAATAGTTTTTAAACATTTGTTTGCAACAATATTATCAAAACTATCAATTGAAATGTGTACAATATTGAGCGTGATACCTATGATACATATTTTTGATTTTTGAATATATTTAACTTAAAAAATTTAATTGGAAAGGCCACGGATGAAAATAAGAGAGGGTGGGTGAACTCACTCCTCAAGTCCCCTCAGTCGCGCTCATGTTCATTAGATCCCTATATAGGCACTGCAGTAAAATATAGTACTTATCTATGAATAACCTTTGTGATTGTAGCCTTGATGCGTTGACATTTTACACTAAGATTTTAGGATTACTGAGTACATCTATATAAATATAATTCGATATTTTGTTTAGTCTAGAATGCGGCCACCCATGGATGATAAATAATTTAATAGTAAATAATAATAGTTCATGCATTATTTAATGCCTGGTTGCATAAGCGGTTATTAATAATTATTAAATATATAATGGTCTTTTAAACAAAATGTATGACTGACATAAGTCATTTAAATTATTGTACTCGTATATAACCTGCAAGACTAATATTGCATTTCGATCAACGTTTATTTTTCGCCATAGACCTCACACTATTAATTATAATAACTAACTAATAATTAGTAATTACTTATTATATAATATGTAGGTCTATTATAGATACAATAATATGTTTTTGCAACACAAATATAGACTACGTTCATTGTGATATCTATGTAATGTTGGTTTGCAGCTCATTTTGTATTTTTTCATGAATTCAGATCTGGACTGTACGTGCATTTTGTGATCTACGTTTTATTGGTTTGTTTAGGTTAAAATATATATATATATATATATATATACGTTGTATTTTAAATTATCGAAATAGGATTGACAAGTCATTCAGGTAAGTTAATATTAAATATTATATAATAGACAAGTGTTTTATTACGATGATTGACTTTTATAGGTAGGTATATAGGTATTTATAATATCAAAGCAAAATTATATATATCCATAGTTAAAATAGAGCAATGAGCAGGCATGTCAAACACGCAAGCCGCAGTCCGCATGCGGCCCTCGACTCTTTTTTTTTTTGCGGCCCACGGCCACCAGGATCATTGGAAAATTAAGTGAAAATAATAAAGAGTGAAATATATATATATATATATATATAATTCTCATTTGGTGTTTTCATAAATAATTTAAAATAATTTAATAATATCTAATGTGGTTTTTTACAGAATACAATTTAAAAAAAGTATACCCGAAAAAGTTGATGACTTTTTTTTTGCTTATTTATGTTTCAAGGATGTATTTTGTTAGTATTTTCAAGACACACATGCTTTACATTGTTTCTTCGGGACTGCCCTGAATACAATGTTTTTTTTACGATTGCGGCTCGCATAGTATTCTATTCAATATTTTTGGCCCAGTTGATACTTTACGTTTGACATGCCTGAAATAGAGAATATTTAATAATCAATTATCGTTAATATCGACACACATAAGAGGTGAAGTATATTTAAAAATATTTTGAAAATAAGACTATCATTCAATATCCCATTAAAAGTATGAGGAAAAATTTTCATTTTTACGATAATTGATAACTTACTATAAATAGTTTTTTTTTCAGTGCTTTTACAGTGTATTTTAGAGCACGAAGTGTGCAGTCTAATTTTGTGAAGTGTATCGTAAAATATTAGAAAACTCTTTGCTATAAAACTCGACTCGACTCATTCTACCAGAAAAATGTGTACAGTTTTACATACATAAATAAACTTTAACATTTTTTTATACATTTCTGAAAATAAGTTACAATTGTTTGATATTTTTATCATTTATATTTAGGTAGTACCAGTAGTGAATTATGAGGGTGCGCAAGGGGACGATGCTCTTCTACTATTTTGAAATATTTTGACAGCTCCCCCTAATTATATTTTAAAGTATACGAGTTATATAGTTTGGGGAGACGCTCATTTTTAAAAACCTGATAGCACCCTTTCTTCTATTTTTCCAATTTAACCACTGCTAATTTTTTTTATCAAAAAGCTAATTAAGTTCCATCTATAGATATTATTTATATGAGGAATGGTATGGGGGAGGGGGTGTAAGTGTGCAGTATGCATTTTTTTATTTTAGGCACGGGTTTTTTTTTTAAGCCAGTTAATATGTCTATCAATTTTTTCAAATAAAAGATAAAAGCCCCAAAAGTCTTAAACAATTTAGTAGGTACATTGTACAGATATTATGCAGATGGTACATATATTTTAAACAGATGATTTTTCCAGTATATTATAGTTATAATAACGCAGTTCAAAAATATGGTGAAATTTACGGCATTACAGTTTTTAACAATACTGCATAGAATATCTTTATATATGTATAGCTCGACTAAAAATTTGTTTTATGAATATTTAAAATTTTAAAAGACTAGAAAACTATATACACTAATTATATATTATCTTGTAATCTTATAGAATCATTAATGTTTTTGAATGCCATGATTTATTAATGATTTAAAGTTTAAAATAATATTACAACACAGAGCTAAGTGAAACAAGTTCTCAATATACTCACAAATAGCCTGTATCCTGTCTTTACATTTTCATATTTAATAATTAATCATATAACATAAAATTTGACCATATTCCAAAAGTATTAAATAACGATTTTTAATATACATAGATAGATAGCCAACTTTTGCAGAAAAAAATTATAATGAAAAAAGTTCGTTATTTTAATCATAGATACATATATTTTTTGCGTTAAATTTACACAAAAAATTATTTTCTTTTATATTAACGTTAATTTTAGTAGTTGGATAGTAAAATTAAAAACTCAATTTTTTATATAGGTATAAAACTGTTTATAAGTTTTGTTTAGGATACATTTCACAGTTAATTTTTATCGAGTATTGAGTACCTAATAAGAAAATTACGATAGAGAGGAACATATATTTTAGTTATTATATATTTCCATACGAATAATAAACATTTAATAAATACTTTTGAACACATTTGAAAAGACTTGTGAATTATAAGAATTAGTGTTTAATTTAAATTACATAATACCTTGTAAATCACTGCACGTTTCTCAAAAGCGATTATTTAAATTATTTTCGTTGTCTAGTGTTTAACTATTATTGTTCGTTGTATATATTTATTATTTATTGAATTTATATAATTTAAATTTAATGTGGGTTTATATCTGAAGTTACAATTTGTACGTGATAATGTGAAATAATTTGGTCGGATGAATAGTTATGTCATCTACTGATATTTGCGCTTTAATTTATTGTTTAGCTATTTTAGAATGATTATTTATTTCGTTTTGGGCTTTCAATCATTTCGGCATGACTATTAACTTTTGTAAAAAAACTTGCACGCAAAAAACTTCATTATTTGTAATATTTCATTATGGAATTTCAACTGTGTATTCTCAACAAATAATTAAGTCTTTATTATATCTACCTATCCATTTTTTTTTATTTCTCATACATTTTTAAATATTCAATAAACTCGATTAATCTAACTTATAGTTTAAATGTTCAATTATTCTGGTATCACATTTTCATTATATATTATAACAACACAATAACGATAAAAACGGGTTTTTAAGTTCAATCAAGTAGAAAATTATTGTGGCTTATTGCATACTATAGTCGTTTTGAGCGCACGTGTTTATATTTATAATATACAATGTGTATTATGTATTCATAGATATGTATTAAAACACGATATTTATTGTGAATAAAATGTGGTATATTAAATGTTGTATTAATTACCTAATAAATAATAATACAATATTAATTTTTTTTAAATTAAAAAACCAAAAAGCCAGGGAAGCACTTCGCACATCGGATAGAATATAGGTAGATGATGTTGGTCAATCTTCTCTTTTATCTCCGGATAGGGTAATGTACTATTATTATTTTAGATTTGAAAACAATAATAAATCATTGCATTAAATAAATACGATTTTCTAAGCCGAAATTTTCATTTCCTTTTAAATATGTACTTTATGACAAATTGTATTAATATTATATTTACATATTTTATTATTATTATTGGCGATGAATAAAAATTGAAATTCACTTGCCTACTTCCTATTTGAAAATAATTGGCAGTAACACCGTATAAGTGTGTATATATCGTATAAGTATGTATATTACTGATAATAAGATTAATTGGTTAATATGTATACTATAGGTATAGTAACCAGTTTTTTTATATAATAACTAAAATGTCTAGTAAGCTACATACATTTTATCAAGTTAGCTAGTTATTTTGCATATTATCCAATTCGAATAGCTAATATAATAAATGACATGCAATTTTAGACTTTAACTAGTTATTAATTATTACACATAACAACTAAACAACATAGTTTTTCTTAGAATAAAAAAAAAAACAATGTTTAATTTCAAAGTTAAAAGTTATATGGTAAGTTAATTATTTTAACAACGTTTAGGACAGATTATTTGTTAGAACAAGACGAACTATCATGACATTTCGAATTACATTGACTTTCATTTTTCTTGCAGCTACACTTTGTTGATAGGCATTTTCCTATACAGATGCATCTTTTAAATCCCTAGTCGTCTGTTATGGACGACTTTTTGGTACACTCACGAAGAGACATAGTTACATCAAAAATATATTTTTTAGGTATGACATTTTCTTGACAAATATTAAACGGGTTCCTGGAATATGTTTGTGCCAAAGTCCGTCTTTGGAACCAATCTCATACAAGTCATTATTCTCATTTACATCCAAAATAATTCTAAGAATATTCTTGGAGTTAACTCTTATTTCTGTCGAACTCAGGAACTCGAATTTTCACGGCGTTTCTCACCTGGCCCTTTGAAATTTTTCTTTTAGATGTCTTCTTCATTTTGTCTGTTAGCGTCTCCAAAACAATTTTGGATCCTTCTCTCTTTTTTCAATAAAGCTAATTTCATCACGAATGGCATTATCCTTTTGAAGTAGCTGAGCATGGTGTTGTTCTACTCTTTTTTTTTCTTCATTTTGGTTCATTTTATTACTGTGTGTTTCGCTTATGGAATCATTTTTTGTCATGTGAATTGAAGCTTTAAGTTCTTCAGATTTTAAATTTACAACAGCGTTCGCTGAAAATGATGAAGTTGTCAGACCAAACTGCTGTTACACCAAATATCTCGTATGGAATATACTTAATACTTTCATGATGCTCTCTTTTTTTATAAGCTAAATGAACTTCAGCCTTTTAGACCATATCGAAAATTGGTTTGTTTCTGTCCAAGTTGTCAAAATATTTTCTACATCTTGATTTGCACGATCCACAGATTTCTGTGACTGACTGTCTTGGCCAACCATGAGTCTTCTTCAAGTTGCTCCTCATTGTACACATTTTCAAGAATTTGGTTACAGATTTCACACCCATTGTCGGTTTGAAGAATGCTTGATGCTCCTAAAATAGCAAAAATATTGAGAAGTATATAAGCTACTTCTTCTACTCGTTTGCTTTTCAAAGGACGCAATTGTATGAACTTTACAAGATGGTCTTAATACACAAGAATGAATTTGTAGTCAGAATCTGGTTGACTCTGCATGTAAATTAAATTTACTTGGCATCTATAGAGTTCATCTTTTTAAAAATATTCGGGTGAACTTTTTTGTCATTCATAATTGTTTCTGTTAGTGTTCACGTAACGTTAAATATAGTGTCACTTGTTCTTATTGTTCTTAGGCAATGTTTTTGTACTTGTTCTGTACATCTTTCAAAAATTCAATAAAAATATTAATATTAATTAATTAGAATATTAATAAAATTAATATTAAATATAGTTTTTAGTACAAACATGGATAATGAAGGATAATATTGTATACAGCTGTTTCGAATTGGTAGTTGTCAGCGAAATATGGAGGTATCTACTACCTACACTACTTTAGTTTTTCGTTCGGATCATTAGATCATAAATTATTAATACAATGCAGTTGTAAAATCCTAATCCTACCTCTTTAGTCATTAACAGTTCTCAGATTTCTTCACACTAGTCTTTGAATTTGACTCATGAATCTTTTGAATCAACTGTTGGTACCGATCTTTATTCAATGCTCCACAATTGTCCTCCTTATTCTTTATAGAACCTGCAGCTTTCCATTACAACGAGTTCAATAATAATGATACGTATTATAAATAACATTCATAAAAATCAGTTTAACCGGTCGCATAAACTTATTTACGTGTGTATAAACACTACTGACTGAATAAACGAGTGGTAGTTCTTGATAAGTTCTGAAGGGGGAGGGGGCGGAAAAAAGTGTTTGCATTCATATTCCATACATGCTCTTTACTTTTAAGTTTCTAAACATACATATGATGTTTATTTTATTATTGTTTTATTGGTCATTATTTCTTACATAATAACTTACTTTATACACGAGATTAACTATCAAAATAAAATATCTATTATTCAAAGTAATAAAGGATATACAGAGTGAGATACCATGGTTTATGTTGTTTGCGGATGATATAGTGCTAATAAGAGAGAGTCCTGAGGAAGTGAATGGTAGACTTGAAAAGTGGAGGGAAGCTCTTGAAAGTAAATTACTAAGGATTAGTAGGGGTAAAACAGAATATATAAAGTATGCTTTTGGCGAAAGGAAACATATAGGGAATAGGGAAATACTAGAAATAAAGTTAAGTAGAGATGTAAAGGGTGATGTAAAAGGTTCAAGCATTTAAGATCTGTTATACAGAAAAATGGTGATTTTGAGGAAGATATGAAACATAGGACTAAGTGTGGGTGGATAAAGTTTGGAGAAAATTTTGGCGTGACAGGAGAATCTCCTGATTTTTAGATCAAAATTTAGATTTTTGGATTATTATCATTTATCTATTAGATTAAAATGCAATTTTACAAGACAGTAACAGGCCTACAATGATATATGGATCGGTATATTGGGCAGTGGATAAGAAGATAGAATAGGATATGAGTGTAATAGAGATGATATTGTTAAGAGGGACGAGTGGAGTGACTAGAGAGGACAAAATAAGAAATTAATACATAAGTGGTAGTATAGGAGTGGCTCTATAGTAGACAAAATGAGGGAGAATAGATTAAAATTATTCGTATACCTCGGTTTATATATTTTATGATTTTATCGGAAATAATATTGTTAATTAATTAATTTTAAAAATATTCCGCCTACATCGGAAACTGGCGTTTGCTTTCTAGAAGATAGTTACCCTTAAAGTGTTTCCGACAAAATAAGTAATTCGAAAATTGATTGAACTTACTATTATCGGATTTTTATAAGAACTCGAACCTTGCTATACTCTCGATTATCGCCTGAGTGTAACAGGTTTTAAACAACATCAATCTAAATTTTAAGAAATATTTACCATTAATTATAATATGGATAATGGGTATAAAATAAAAATAAGTATAATATTATATAGTCTCAATATATATACTCTATATATAGTATCTACTCCACACATAAATAGTCGTATTGAGCGCATTTTTTCAAATTGGTGTAATTTTCATTCCTTACCAAGTGCGAAAAGTCATTGTCCAATAATCTGGCTTAAATAATATTATTTGCAATAAAAATCGAATCGTGTAATACATTTTTATATTTGAGGGTTAAACATTGATAAAAAACAAAAAAACTACTTGAGAAACTTCTCATTTAAATTTTATTTTTTTTTATTTTCTGAAAAAGTCGTGGAAAGATGAAATGTCGCGAACGACAGCCATCCCTGATCTAATGGGTTCATTCAGATAATTCTATTCTATGCTTACATTAATAACACGACGACCAGCGGCGTCAGAAACATATATCATTGAAAATCCATCATCGATTTTAGGAATCACGTGCAATTCGGTCGTAATCGAATGCATGAAATTATTTTTGACTGCTAAAGAGTGATTGGACTTGGCGTTTTCAGCGATATTCATTACTAGGGTAACTCATAAATCATAATACAAATAATTCAGTGTATTTTTTAAAACATTTTTTTCTTTTTTTAAGGCGCCACTACACCTGCTATTTTTAAGGGGTTCTGTATAGGCAATTTTTAAGAAATACTATGAAAAATAAAAATCCAACAATTTAGAAATATTAAGGTATATTTAAAATTAATCTGAAAATTAAAAAAAAAAAATCCCTGTACCCGTATCACTTTTTATTGTTGTGTAATTACGAAATTTCGACCTAAAAGACCAATAAGCTTAACAAAATTGTAGAACTTTGGGAAGTCGAAATTACAATCTGTAAACAGATTTGAATGTGTCGACCTGTCTTCTAGAGATCGATCGGGGCATTTTTCTTTATTATTACAGATTAAAATGTAATCAATGTTTAAAAATTGCGATTTTTAATAATAAATAACACGGCTAAAAAAAAAATAAACGTCTCGATCAATTCCTAGAAGACAAACTGATGAACTCAAAATAGTTTTTAGAATTGAAATCCGACTTTTTAAAGTCCCATAGTTTTGTCACGCTTTTAGATCGATTTTTCGTTGGTGTTGTGGCCCCTTAAAAATGATGAATATTCTGCAGGTTTTAAGAATTTTTTTTCATTCATTAATTGCTTGAGAGTATATAGAAGTATACCCATAATTTTTCAATATAATTTTCAGAACAAACGGCATATATGTAGTATACCCTATGTGAAAACTATTGCCTATATATTATGTAGTTTGGGTTGTTTAAATTTTACATTTTTATAGAAATTATATAATGCTACTGGCTACTGCTATACTATTTCTAGATCGTATTTTATTAGAATGCATTTTTTTAAATTTAGTCTACACATTTTTTGAAATTAAATGTATTAAATAATTGCAAAGCTATAATATTAATTAATATAAATATGATATAATAATAATGTCCATATTTCATCTATATATTGTTATCAAATCTTGGTAAATGAATAGAATAATTGTTAGTTTTATTATAAGTTTTATGACATCAGTATAAAAAATGAAAAACGTATAGGTATATAACATAATACAAAACACATGGTGCAATAAGATTGATTATAATACAAATAAAATCTTAAAAGGTAAAATAAATATCATTAAAATGTTTACTGACAATATTCAATATTCACATAATAATACATCTGATCATAATATTTCGCTTACGTAACTTTGAAGTGGATATTAATGGCATAAACTATTTGTATGTTATTTTTTATTTCATTTAAATTAAAGAGGTAAAGTAGGCTACAATAATATTATTATATTTTAATTCTTTATTCGGATTATGGATTTTATTGGAATTATTTACGTCATTAGTATTCAATATTATTAAAATATTATAATAATTTAAATTTATTACCTATATGTTCAATGAACTTAAGAATTATTGTTATACGTTTTTATATGTTCTGGGTAGATAATATACCTAATATTATGTTTAAGGACAATTGGTTAGGAATACGAAGTATAAGTGAATTCATAACAAATTGAATTTAATATGATATACCTACAGGTACCAAAAAAGCACTAATTAGTAAAAGTTTCTCTTTAAATGCACATTAGAATTTGGAATTGAATATGAATGTTTATACAATACTACAATATACTATACCTATACACCTCTAATAAGTATATCAGTTAAATAATAGAATTTTGTATCAGTATATACCATGGTTAGATAACTGTGGTGTATACGCAGAGGTGTAATGAAACTTTTTAAATTGATGTACAAGTATATATATTGTATACCTATAATATATTAAGAGTACTGTTGTATATTTTAAAGTATTTTATACTTACATTAAATTGATATTAAACGTTTTTTTATTGTAAACATCCGGTGAAATTAATTATTATTTATTTTCTTCAAAAATAATAATATGCTATAGTTCTTATTTTTTTTCGTGTAAGCTATTATTATTTCAATTTAATTATATAATGTACGAATTATTATGAATATACAATTGATATTTATTTAGGAAAATTGTGAAATTGAGAATGTATTTATAAAATAATAAGTTGAAAAAATCGTATATTGTGGTCGATGGAGGTTTTCTGTTATCGCAGGTACCTACTTACAATTACTCATATATAACTTATTATATAACTAATACCAATTACCTATTAATTAAGGGTATATCGACTAGATTTTATTGCTAATTTATATAGTGATATAGTGTACCTATAGGTACATCATAGCTATTTGTGTTTGTAAAGTAATTTGTAAAGGAATAAAGTAAAGTAATCGACTGCTCCATCACTTAAAATACAATAACGAAAAAACACATTTACATTTTCATATATACAGACAAACGATTTAATTTCGTACATATACCTATATACGTGATATTTAGGGAGGATGGTCCATTAGAGTGTAATTGCACCCCCTTGAAATTTATTTTTCTAAAAACAAACTATAGATTATTAAATATTTTATAAATATTGTTTTTTTTTTATAGAAAGCATTTCAGTTCAAAATTGTGTATATTAATTTTATAATTCAGCTTCTTAGTAAATAGGCAAATAGCCATTGCCGTTATCCTATATTATTCGTTATTTCCTATACTATTCGTTTATATGGACATTGACAACTAGAAAAACAAATAGTATTCGTTTCTCGTGATTTTTATTTAATTAATATTTAATATACTATTATAATTGAGTTTTATAAACATCTATTATATTTTAATCTTAAATATTAAAGAAAAATTCTTAGAAAATAGGCCAACAAATTCAAATCTGTTTTCAAATTTCATATTTCACTTTCCAAAGTTTCATAATTTTGTTTAGCTTTTAGGTCGATTTTAACAAATATCTTGATTATACAGCAATACAAAATGATACTGGTGACACTGTATTATTTAATTTATTTTTAAATTACTTTTAAAACATTTTCAAATTGCCGGATTTTCATTTTTATTAAGATTTTATAAAAATTGCCTATACATAACCTATTAAAAAGTGGATGAATATAGCATTATCTTAAGGTTATTCACTATGATCATGATCTACTTAGTATACCAAGATTCAAGACATAAAGGCATATTTGACAAAAATGAAAAAGATATTTTTCTATAATTTATAACAACATTAAAATGTATTTTATTTCAAGAATATATTAAAATGTTCGTTGGCTATAAAATCAATATAGCCCAGTTATTGAAAATAGCATATACTAGCGACAATACCTAGGCTACTCTAATCAGTTTAAGAATACCCAATTTTGCGCACGTATATACTGAGCTACTGAAGTAATAGATAAATAGAAAAAATAAATTAATATTTATGAATATTAAAAGTCATATTTATAATAGATACGCTTCACTTAAATGGTTGCTATGATGAATGTATGCCCTCCATACATTTTTTTAAAGTGCCGCCTATGTACAAGGATAATGAAAATACTATATTTTACTTTTTATTATTTCTATACATATATAATAACTTACTTTATAGACGAGATCAACTATCAAAATAAAATATATATTATTCAAAATAATAAAGAATATACAGAGTGAGATACCATGGTTTATGCCATTTGCAGACGATATAGTGCTAATAGGAGAGAGTCCTGAGCAAGTGAATGGTAGACTTGAAGAGCGGAGGGAAGCTCTTGAAAGTAAATTACTAAGGATTAGTAAGGGTAAAACAGAATATATAAAGTATGATTTTGGCGAAAGGGAACACAGAGGGAATAGGGAAATACTAGAAATAAAGTTGAGTGGAGTTGTAAAGGGTGATGTGAAAGGATCAAGCATTTAAGATCTGTTCTACAGAAGAATGGTGGTTTTGAGGAAGATATGAAACATAGGACTAAGTGTGGGTGGATAAAGTTTGGAGAAAACTTTAATGTGACAGGAAAATCTCCTGAGTTTTAGATCAAAATTTAGATTTTCAGGTTATTATCTGTTAGATTAAAATGTAATTTTCAAGACAGTAACAGGCTTGTAAAATTTTTTGTATTAGATAAAATTTATAATAAAATTCATTAAGTATTGTACTTTTTATTTTTAATTATTAATTCGTAAAATTATATTCCAAACATCTTATATTAATCGGGAAAATACCAAAAAATTGTTTTTAGTGAATCTCAAAAATATATTATCTATTAATAACTGTTGGCATATTTAGTTTATATTTATATTATATTACAGTGTGGGACATATATTTTTTAAGAGAGGTGTGAATCAAAATATTTCGGGAACTGCTTGTCTATATTTATGAAATAATAAATACTTTTGCAATGGTCTCCACTTAAATGGTTGCTATGATGAATGTATGCCCTCCATGCATTTTTTTAAAGTGCCACCTATGTACAAGGATAATTAAAATACTATATTTTACTAAATAATACTTTTATATTAAAATAATTATACTTAAATAATTTATAAATCTGAAACGAGCTATAGAAAAATAAAAAAAATAAATCGTTATCAATACAATATCTGCATTCTGTTGAAGTAGATTATTTATAAAGGTTGAATTTCAGAAAATATTTGTTATATATACTCGAAATGTTCAAAAAGTTTATGAAACTGCTGCAGATAGGTAATTAATTCAACATTTCTCGTAATAACTTATTTTATACATTAATTTTGTGAATTAGTAGAAAAAAGTACGAAACAATCTTTTTATTGAGAAAATCATAAAAACAGATTTGAATTTATTGTGAATTGTACTCCTTTTTCTTAAAGTGTATTTAGGGTTGACAATTTATAACATTATTTAAACTACCCACAATATTAAAAAATAAAAAGCCGGTCTGTAGGAGTACTTCGCACGTTCTGGCAGTGTATATATTCTGAGTGAAGTTCACTATTATTCAAAAAATAAAATAGGTAGCCATGACAATCTTAACTAGATTTTATCTATACTGAATTTTCATATAGAACCGATTTCTTATCGATATCGTATCATTGTACTAACGCCAAAGCTCCTCCTTGACTCCTTTTGGTCAAAAGTTAACTCACAGAAAGAAAAAATCATCGTTATAAAATAACTTAATTACTTTTTAAATTTTGTATTAGTTTTAACATAATATGTGTGTTTTTTTTTATAAATTTTTTGTGTAGAAGGAGTCAATGAATTTTAATAGAAAATTCATTCTAGTTGGTTCTATTTTCCCAGCATATTTCTTAAACTTAAAGAAAAACTACACTTTATAATGGAAATATTTTATAAATGTAGGGAAAATAATAAAATAAAAGTTGTCATGGTACCTATTTATTTATTAATTTTTTCTGTAATATTATATTTATCGAACTTCATTTATAATTGTCTAACGAATGCAAGGATTTATCTTTTCTTTCAAATTTAAAATAAAAATAATACACTATCTTATTCGAAGGAATCGAAGGAATGACGATCGAAGGAATGACGGAACATCTTCCACTAATTGTATTAAACTATTTATTGAAAAATTGTTAATAGTGTAGTAATATTATTTTAGATTTAAAAGCAAATATAAATGATTGCATTTGACAATTTTCGAATTTAGTATCATGTTATTTTACGATTTATATAAATTTTCAATTATTTTTGGTAGTATTCGTTTATATTGGGAAAATAAAAAAATGACCTAAGAAAAGTATCAACTACAATGAGTTTGCTATAAAAAAGTTCATTATCTCAAAACTAGTATTTGACTCCAGTTGTAACCAGAAAAAAACTAAGTGCGATTAAACCAATAGGTTTCACTCCACTCAGAATCTAAAACTACATATAAAATAATTATGTATAAATAATAATAATTATTTTAATTTAAATTTTGTCTAAAATCTGAATATTTGGTGTTCAATTAAATGATATAATTGGGTAAGTACTGGACAGGTACTTAAAATTCTGAACTGTCTGTGTGAAACTTGGCCAGCTAAAAACCATAAGTGTGGTGTATGTCATAACGTTAACTATATTCATATATTATATAATATTATATAATGAAAAACGTCAACATTTGGTAAGGGTGATTTTTGCTTATTGATTTTAGTTTGCTAAAAGTATGTTTTATTATAAATATTTGTGTATGAACATTTTTAAATAAAGTGCTTTAAATTATATGCTATAATGTATAATGGAATTTATTTAATTTAAAAGTACTTACATTTGTATATGAATGACTCTTTAGGTGAAATTTATTTTTAATTTTTATTTAAAAAATCCTTTTATCAATATTGATTTGTTAGTTTTAACCTTTTTTATTAATTTCTCTTGAATTTTGATCAAACTTTAATCAACTGATTACAAAATTACAATCACTGATTAACAATGTCAGGTTAAAGAATATGTTAATTAAAAATTATTCAATGTGACCTGCAGCTTCTATCCATATATAGACAGTAAATACGTTATATTGTACCATGGTCCAAGCTCAAGTTATTATTACCTATTTATTTTAATTGTAATTATACATCGCATGAAACTCATGTAATTATTTGCTTATCTGCAGTAAAACTATAGAATAATATTATAATAGTGATTTTTTCAAAATAAAAATAAATGTTCAAATATAATATAATAAAAAACATATTCGTAATGGTTTTATATAGTTTAATATAAAGGAACAATATGTTTATATTTGGACATCATGAACTAAATATTATTATAGTTAGGGCAGAAAACTTCTAGATTTAAGAAATCACTAAAAATTCAGGCACTTTTACTCTTAAAAATAACATAACAAAGATGATGGTTACGATTCTATAGATTTGGTGATGTCGCAATTACGAGTACAGGCGCTATCGTACAGTAGCAGTAGGTATGTAAAGATTTAAAAAATATTAAATTATCAATTATCACAATAATCATAATATATTTTTTTTATAGAAATCAACGAAAATTTATAATAGTTTATGAAATATGCAAAAAAAAAATAAAAAATGGCTATACGAATTTAAAATATAAATATAGTAATAAAATATGTAAGAAAAATATAAAATATGCCTTAAAAGCAAAAAGAACCAAAATGTGCAAAAATAAATGTGTGCAACATACAATTACAGATTTGGTTCTATCATTATACTATTATGAAACAAATTTGGTTCTTGCTTTCTTGGTTGACCTTTTTTTTAATTGCGCATAACAAATATACTATAATATGCTAAAACTTAGAAGGCAAAAGTCCTCTGCTCTAATAATAGCTAATAGCGATATGTTTAATAACTATTAACTATGGTTAACTTTGTATTATTTACAACTAATTTTAAGATGCGCACACATTGCCGCGGGTGACGGTAGCAGTGGCGGTGCCGATAAACTGTAACACACGTATTTCATACTACGCAACACACACTGCCGCGTTAAAATCTGCGGTGGATCTCGCGGTAAAATAACGCCGCGGTAAATTGCTGCATGACCAATTTTACCGCCGCGGTGGCCATACATGATATACGATATACGTATATTTACTACAGTTTTTTTTTTATAGTATATATATAACATAATATTGGAATATACGAATATACAATACGTCATATTAATACATTCTTCCATTTTTAAATATAATTATAACATACACTTTAAATTTTGTAATTGTAATAATTTTAACTTACTTATTATTATTTATTACCATAGGTTATTTATATACCTATTTATTTTTTAAATATTAAATTAATATAATATTTAATTTAATTTAATTCGTATTATTACTTATTTGGGTTGATTGTGCATAAAATACATATCATTGATAACTGTTATAAAATAGGTATTCTATGAAAAAATAAACATTGATTTTTACTATTTTCAATAATTTACAATTTATTATAGTTAGTTATTATTAGTTACATATTATAGTTATAGTTAGTTGTTCTTCTGCACTGATAGCTGTCGGTATTCTTGATTTTTTTTCCTTTCAAATATTTTTTCAATCACGATATCTTTTTCAAAAAAAGACAATATTGAAAAATTTATATTGTTGGTTAAAGATCATCCAATGTTAAATATTGTATTCGTTACCACCACCTTAATCTTTATTTAATTTAATTACCAAAATTAAAAATGAATTGTAAATTGTAGGTATACCGTTTTATTTGGTACGGTATATGAAAAATTTATATTTGATAGGTATTTTTATTGAAAACACAATGTATCACTGATACAATATTTTTACGCATTTATACATTTTAGGTAATATTTATGTAATATCAAACTTGGAACTAAAATATGTATTTTATGTAAACCCAAGTACGTTTCAATGTTGATTAATAAATGAGTCATATTTAAAAATATTATACTTTTTTTATCAATATAAAATATTTGAAAATGTTTAATATTATAAAATATTCGTTTCTTTAAATTATATACGCAATACGCATGATGCTTACAATATAATATTACTATTACTTATTAGTTATTATCGGTTATTATTTAATTTAATTAATAAGTCGGTATATAAGCTATAATATTTGTAATACTTAATAATTAAATTGTATTAATAATGATTTACCTTAATCCGTAGTATTATCCATAGTTGTTTAAAAACTTAAACTTACGAAAAAAGTTTTATTACAGCTTTTTTAATAATAATTGTCATTTTTATAGTATCTATAAGTAGTTAGTAATTATAAATTATAATAGAGTAGTTATAACTACTTATTTTAAGTAGGTACTTATTTCAGGTGAGAGTAAGAAAATTATTGTTTTATATATCTATTACAATAATTCATTTTTTTTTTCACGAAATGAAAATACTCTGAATAGTTAAAATAGACGAATTTTGGTGGTACTATTATTTATTTTTTACAACACGTTTATATACTTTATATTATATTTAAAAACGACTTATGATTTAAATTATATTTATAAATAAATAATTTTATTAGAAATATTGAATATTTAATCTTTTGCATGTTCATAAATAAATAAAATTAAAGTCTCTTAAATAACCTTAGATTGTTAATATAATATTTATATATATATATATATTGTTTATTCCCACCACAATATAATTTAATTATTATAAGACATTATTTTAATTTTTTCAATTATCTCTTATTTAAGTACTTAGTAGGTAGGTGTAGTACCTAAGGACTCGACTCATTGTAATAAATTATCTTCTAGGTAAAAGATTTTTAAATTCTGTTTTCTTAAAATAAGGAGTTTGTTGATTAGGTTATAAATAATAATTATTTTAACAGTCCAGTAAAAATTATGTACAATTTTAAAATAGCCAATTAAATACATTCTAATAGATTAGATTAAATAGAACTTGTCAATTTCAACAAGATTGTTAGGAATTGTAATAATTTATTGAAAAATAGAAATAGTGTAATGTGCCGCAATGTCATGTTATGTTGTGTTTTTCTTATAGTTTTTAGTCAATTACCAACATTCCAATAAATAAAAAAATGCATAAAAATCTTGATGAGACTATAAGAAGTTGTCTCATAGAATTTTCAAGAAAAATAAACTTTAAATTGCCTAGCCTAAAACTGTTTATTTATAGTATATTTACTTGATAGTTGATAGTATTTGTGTGCCCTTTTTTTTTTTTTTTTTGGCATGCCCTTGTATTCGGTATCTATATGCAATTTGTAATCGATTAAAAAATATCTATTATTAATGTGTAATTTTGGTAAAAGTGTGTCTTTACCAAATATGGAAAATAAATAAGTGTATTTAAGCGGAGTTCACAGCAGTATCTATAGTTTTACCAGTTTTGAACGTGTTTATTTTTAAAATAAAGTGTACCTATCAAAGGTGACTTTTTATTATAATATTATAGTGCTAGAAAAGTCACTCGATTCCACCTAAACACCTATTGGTCTTGGCCCCTGGGTGTATGAATATATAATGGCGAATTAGAGAGATATTGTTACGTATATACATAAATATACATTAAAAAACAATAACATTAATAATTGATAAATAAACGCGTTTCTCGGGAATCAGTCGGTAGCGGCGGCGTTTAGTCTGGTCGCTGCGGAATACGGACAGTTACATAATACGACAACCGGAACGCGCACGCGAAATTGATCACGTTTAAATTATTACACATTTTTGTCTCTGTTTCATTGTATATAGTATATTAGTATTTAGTTTATTATATAGTAGTAATCGAAAATATTAAATTTTTCTACGTCTCAATTTTGAAATTTTCCCTCATATATCGGTGCAATTCCCACAAAACACATTTTTTCCTCCGTTTAGTATAGTATAGTATACGTATTCATTTTTTTTTTTTTAATAATATGAGTTCATACGGTATATTATACTTTTACAGTTATATAGATTACAGACTGTATACAGTTATGATTCGTTATAGTTCTGAATGGGGTGTCAATGCGTATAATCTGTCCCATTCGGTATTTAAAGTAAAAACTGCGAGCAGAAACTACATTTAGGTCCCAACACACACTATAGGTAGTCACCGAGAGTGTTACATAACAGTTTAAAAATACGAGGAAAAAAATTTGAACCAATATCATATCACAGTGGTGGTATTATACATATAATGTACCAGTGCATGAAATTGTACATAAATATAATATTATTATCTATTATCATAGATGTGCCTATGTACAAACTATAGGTGGGGCCTATACACATATTGTGCACATGCACATGAACCTTTGAGGTCAGTATTAGTAAGAGTCCTTTTTTATTTCTATTATGTTATATTATATTGAAGAATACAAAGTTTTAAGTTTTAATTCCCTGAAACCGTTGTACCTACATATTGTTTATACATAATATATGTAATGTTTTATTATTTTAAAATTACTATTGTATCTAACTTTATATAATACATTCTCTCTCTTAAATTTGAAATATTCTCATTTATATAATAACTTATTTGAGGTGCATGACCTGGCGACAAGGACATATTCACAAGGATGAGACATGGGCAAAACTTTCCCCTTTGTAGCTTTTCAGTACCTACCTAGATATATAATATAATATATTATATATTATAATGTAATATAATATAATATTATAAAGATTAAAAATTAAAAATAATAGCATTTAATTTTTTATTCTTTTTGTATGAATGGATTTCCCCCTCCGAATTTCGACCTGTGGGCGTTATGTCTAGCAAAATTGTTCGAGCACGTTTGTTTATATCTACTCGCGTTGTATATTATACGCACATTAGAATATTTTATATTGTCTAAAGTATATGAGGTGTACACTATTATACAATGAACAGAAAATCTTTTTCATACGAGGCCAAATTACAAAATAAGTTGAAGGTAAAATACTTTTAGGTAGGTAACTCAAGATATATTATATTATTTCTCAGCTGTATATTTGGAAATGTTTATAATTCTCGTAAATATTTACGTAAAAACGTTTGTTCAATAGGGTTTTTAACACGTGATTTTCAAATTGTCTAATAGAGAATTTTTGAAATAATTTGAAAATTTCAGTTTAGAACTTTTTAAATTATCTGCAGTGATTGCAATAATGATGTGAATTAGTTCCTATCTTAAAATATAGCCCATTAAAAATTACGAAATTGGGTATAAAAAAGTACTTTTGAGGATAATTTGACGAATAATTCAAAAGTAACAGCATACAAATCAAACTACGAAATGTAAAGGAATTTTAAACGTTTTACGTTAAACACATTTACGCAAACCTGTTAAAATGGGTTCTTAAGGTAAATTTAGGATAAAATATCTATTATTTATATTTGTTTGTATTATACCTACCTACTGAAAATATGGTGGGGAAAAATATAGAACCAAATATTTAGTACTACCTACTATTACATTGCGAAAATATTTTTTAAATCCATTTCAAGTTGTTTACTTTTCTAATATTCGTAATTACTCTGCAAAAATATCACAATGTTATTACTTAATAGGAAATAAAATAATAGCCAAGAAGATATATTTCATTTAGTTTCCATACCTAAATACGCCACAGATTCTAACTAAAGTTTTGTCATTTGAGTATTGTCATTGTAGTATTAGAATATTAGATAGTAAATTGACATAATATTGTTAAATTCAAATATAAACATTTAATAATATATTTAAATTATTGTGTTTTTAAAATTAAAAAAAAAAAATTACCTACTTAAATTTCATCATCTTTAATTTCCGAATCTCAATCATTTTAGATATTTAATCGACAAATTTTTTATAAACAACGTGGATTTCTAACCAGGTTATTGCAGCTATACCACCACTCTGATGTTTTGTTACGTATAGGGACTAAAATTCAAGGATTGACAAAGTTAATGAAATAATTAACTAGATACAGTTAAGTTTATAAGAATGATTTTTTAAATAGTTACAACTTAAAAGTTAATGAACTTAACTAGTGAAAGTTAATAATAGATTTTAATTAACCTAACTCAAATCCAAATGTTAAAGTAATTTTTTTTATTTTTATTGGTATATTTTCAATCTTGTACCTACATGAAAATTACCTTTTTATTTACATTTATAAAATACAATATTTAATTTAGCCAAAAATAAAATAATAAAATATGATTGGTGAACAATAAATTATTAAATGTAGTCTTTATATAAATCTTTATTATCTATTTTATTTTAATAATTACAAATTATGTATGAAACACATAATTAAAATAACTTTTTTTTTTTTATTAGAAATGGTGATGTTAAAACATTATTGCCATTTTATGTTTATTGAAACTATATTACTATTATGTATTATGTAAAAAACCTTGATTTTACTATGTTGTGCGTGTATCAGAATAATACAATGGAGCAGATATTACGTCCCCACAACTTTCAATGAAAAAAATTAACCAGATAATATTTTGTTCACAGATATTTTAACTAAATAATATGATAAGTTTACAATTAATAAAATGAACTTGTTAAGTTAATAAGTCAAAATTAATTTACCTTTTTAACTTAATTATAATTTATTAACTGGCTGATGCTCATCCTTGATAAAATGACAGAGTAAGGGGCATAGTATATGTTAACATTAGCAGTATTGTGATATAGAACATGAACATGTAAGGATATGTTTTATATGAGTGCACCCATACGCCCATATTTTATTTATAGTTGATAACGATTTGGGCTGTTTGCAATAACCTGGTATATTTCAACAATCACGATAAACAGTATATAGTCATTAATTTAAATTCCTTTACTTACTTTATTAAAAACCATATAAATTTGGAATATACTAGTTTATTATTATTATTAATTATTATTATAGTATTACCTACAATTATTTTTACAGTTTATTGCTAATTATTATAGTAAAAATACGATTCCGTACGCTCATTGTTAATTTAAAAACCGACACGATTCCGTATGAAATCGGGTGCAACGTTTTCGCGGCGGGCAGCGATCTTTGACCGCGGCGGGAAAGCGATGAACTTGTAATACATAACATTGCAGCAGTTTCGTCAAACAGGTCATACGTAATCCTGTAGACCGTAATCTGCTTAGAGATGGGCACAACCGAATGATAACCAAATTGTTTGTAAAAACTATAGATTTAAAAACAATCGAATTAAAAATTATTCGAATTATAACAATCGAATTAAAATCATTCGAATTATAGACATCGAATTAAAAATCATTCCAATTATAACAATCGAATTAAAAGTCATTCGAATTAAAAACATTCAAATTATAGAAATCCAATTAAAAAAACATTTAGATTACAAAACATAATTATGATCGCGTGGATCGTGGCTCGACTATCGCATGTCGTGGGAACCGTGTAATCGTACGAATATTTGATATGTCAACTATGGTCGAGTGGTCGAAACGCGTGTTCCGGTACACGAGGTCCCCGGTTTAACGCGGCCCTTGGGTGATGACCACTTATCGAGTCTTATCGACTCCCAGGTAGCAAATGAGGTAGCCAACGAGATTATTCTCGCTGATGGCGCCTGGTCTCTGGTGCAAGCCGACTATAATTACCAAACCCGTTCAACAATTTGGTGGCTTTGCTTGTGGTAGCTATCAAAAACTCCCGTAATATGTGGTAGTGCAAACTTGAGTATGTTAGAGTTTGGGAAATAAGAAGATGTAAAACTGTTAGTTTATTTTATTTGATATTCGCTATCTTCCCGAAATGTCGGTAAAAGAGATTGTTATCACGACGTGACAAATATTTGCTATTTGGTTGTATATTATTTTTCGTAAATCCCTAAATAGTCACTTCTCACTAGTCACGTCACGTAATTCAGGTGTTCAAAATGTTCTTTATTTGATAATAAAATAAATATTAATTTGAATAATCTTTTATTGGAAAAATCGCTCACCGAGATTTTTTTGGTATTCAGTCGTTCAAGTGATTGACTCTGACCAGTTTATAGGTGTGACTGAAATAACACGACTTTTGCACATTAAATCCTTATCGTTGACGCATTTGGTAACTTCTTGAGTAAAAAAAAAATATTGCTGCATTTGTACTGTAGCCATTTCATCGTGGCAACGTTGCATTAAAACACTATACGGAATCGTGTCATAAAAAAGGTACTATCGGACAACGAGCATACGGAATCGTGTTCTACCCAATTATTATTAAGCACATGTATGGTGACCAGACGTACTTTTTTTGTAGGACAGTATTCTTTTTTGTTGCATTGTCTTAGTGTCCTTAACAATAGTGCTGGGTACATGCAATTGTACTCTTCTTTTTTTTTTTTTTTTTTTTTTTTAAATATCACCAGTTAATACATATTTTTTATTATTTTCATGATTTAATTATTTACATTTTATGGTTTGACCTAACAGGATTATTTTTTGCCACTTTGGTATAAACCACAATATAATAATACTATAGTACATTATTATGTACTGTATATTACTGTATACTTAGTATTTTCACCTTTAAAGACTTTCAATATATTAAGTTTCAAAGTATTTTCATCATAAAGACCTACTAATAATGTATTTGTCCTGTGACCATGGATGGGGGAGCAAAACATGTTTTTATTTGTTTTGAATACATATTATGTTTTCATTTTTCTTTTAAGAGAATCATAAATGTTTTATAGTTAATTACCTAATTACGAGTGAGGGGGAGAAGGTAAATGTCTCCAACACCCTATCTCAAATGCGTACTTGAAAGTACACATCCCTAATAAGTTGACTTTGTAATGAAAAATATTCAGTTTTTTTTCTAGGGGATAGAAATAGAAATAATAAAGTAATTCGGTCAAAAAAGACTTGTATTGATAGAGATGGATGTAGGATATTCCTCCCCCCCCCCAAAATAAAATTTTTAAAACTTTAAAAACTGTGAAAGCATACAATAAACAAATAATTGAAATTTTTTTTTTTGAAAAAATGTAAATTTAATATAATATTATATAGGTACCTAGGTAAAATGTAAAAATGTAAACTTTAAAAATGTATAATTAATGTAATAAACAAATAAAATAAAATTATTAACTTTTAATTACATTTTGCGTAGTACATTAATTATAATAATTGATATAATATAACTAATTATTATAATATTATATTATTCTGTGACAAAACTTTAAATTCTTATCAAACAACTCGTTGTTAAATGATAAGAACTCAAAAAAATGTAATTCAGATACGGTTTCTGTAACATACACCGTGACTGAAAGGCGGGTATGTGTGTTTTATTTTAATAAAAAATGTATAAATAATTTTTTTTTTTTAGGGGGGGGGAATGTCCACTTCATTTTTTTGAATGAGGGGAAAAAGTCCGCCCTACCACTCAAACGCCAGGGGAAAAAGAAGCGGGGGATAGTTTACACATTGACCAAACCCCTCGAGGGAAAGTTTTTTTTTTATGATAAAGGCGGTTAAATTTTCAAATTTACTTTTTTTTTTGGATTTACTATAACTGGTCGCCATAGGCAAATGGCATTTTTCGTTTCCGTCTCACTTTACGGATTACGCGATTTTATTGTAATATTTCGTTCGCGGACCGCATACTTTGTCCGCCCCTACGGCCAGCTCTGCCATTGCCGGCACACGATTCACACGCGTTCGACGGCGCGGCGGTCGGGACTCGGGGGCCGCAGTTGGGAAATCTTCACGTCGCGTGTCGTTCTCGCGCCAGAGCTGGGAGGAGGATCCCGTGGATTTTCTTTAACCGGCTCGGGACGTGCGCGACGCGTTACGTAAGGCCAATACGGAGTAGCGTACGTTTACCACCGATGACCGACGACGATCTTGAACATATTTTTAGTTTCGAACGCGCGCGTGTGTCCGGATAATGTAATATGTCGAGTAACCTACCTATATAATATATACTTCGGTATGCAATAACAATAACAACGTACATGTATTTAAAACCTCATGCAGTTACCTATATTGTGTGTAGGATGTACAATGTACATGTACCTATGTGTGTGTGTGTGTGTGTGCATGTGTGCGTGAGTATATATACCGCGGTCATGGTATATTTATGTCTATCGTTCATGGCGTTATTATATAATATTACCTATACACATTATTATATATTATACCGCGTAACGTGTACAACGTAATAATATATTATATGAGAATAATATAGGTATCGTATACAGAGTGATTTATTATTATCAGGAGTCAGGCTGCCTATATATCGGCAAGTATAAATAATGTTTTGTGAAATTTGTTTCGGAAAGTTTTTTTGTAAACGCTCAATTCTATATATTTGTTTTGTTTTATTTTTTTAATCCGATGAATATTTCGTTCTATTAATAATGACATTCAATATGAAGACACGGCAAAGTATAATATGCACTAACGATGACCATAAAATATATAAAACGAAAAAAATTTACAAAAATTATCATTTGGTTAAATGCAAAAAAGTACTTATAATTTATAATATCTATATTTATTTTAGTTTTTAAATGTTTTACCTATATAATATTATAATAGCATTTATAAAATCTACTATACAAAGTACAAAATAAATATAATAATTTAATAAAATTATGATATATTTTTATTATACTTAAAATATAAGGAAAAAAGGTTAAATGTATGTAAATACATCAATATATGTAAAAATGAACGTGTAATTTAAGTGTTTTACTTGAAAAAAAACATTGTCATAAATGTGTGATGAAATGAAAATATTAGATAATATATTGGTTGTTATTAATCATTACTCAGAGTTTTAATAAAAAAGTCAATAAAATTGTTTAAAATTTGAGGATGATAAAAATAAGTAAATTTTGATGTACTTAGCACGATAATTTAGGACAACAGAGTACATAGATCAAAAAAATATGTTCTGTCCTATGAAAATAAGTACGTATGGTCATTGGTCACTGTAAGTATACTACTGTAGTACCTACATATATGTACGTTATTTTTAATATATATATAATATATATAATACACACACACACACACACACACACACACACACACACACATATATATATTATGTGCAATTAAAGAACTTCTCTGCTGTTAGTTATATATATTTTATACGTCCCGAGATATCACATGGCTCATGAGTCATGAGGAAAAAATCACTCTGTATATAGTGTGTATATAGTCTGTAGACTGTAGGTACCTAGTGATATTTTGGGGCCGCGAAATGTTCCGGTGATCACCGCAAAAGATATTAAATATTATTTTCATGTTTTTTATCTATTAATTTTTTATTACGCATGTGCCCTTGTCACCACTTTTTTTTTTATAATTGCGTGGCAACACGTGTGGGTCAGCGGGTCGAGAAGGAGTCGTTCTCCGGCGTGGAAAGTGTGTCACGTCGAGTGTTTCCGTTCGCGTCTGTTTCCTAGTAATATAATATAATTGTATTTTTATCACTGTTTTTTCTTACTATCATGTAGTTTTTTTTTTCTGAAACCCTAGAGAGGTGAATCCGAAACGTCATGAATTTGTCTGCATGTCTCATTATATTACATGATATTCCACGAAGGATTTTTTTATTTATTTTATCTTAAAAAATGTTATTATTTTTCCTTATTTTATAATTATAATTTTTTGTTCCTTGAGGATCAATAAAATGAGTACCTAACTAAAATAAAGAGTCAGTATTTCTGCTGTGGCTTATTTTAGGTTTAAGTCAAACTAAAATGTATTATTTTATATATATATATATAATATATATATTTTTGGGTAACCATAAACATACATAGATCAAATTAATGAGTAGTTGAATTCATTTAAATCTATTGTTTTAGCTTTATGATTGGTAAGCTTTAAATATAGTATATTTTGTTTTTGTTCCATGATTGTCCATCAATCATATTAGGTAAATGGGATGATAAATTATAATTATTTATAAATATATTACGATTACACAATACTGTATAACAATTTTAATTTTAAATTTAAATCTTATAATTTTTTTTGTACCGTACTTTCCTATTTTTTTTTATTTATATGTAAATATTATGGTTGATATTTATTTAAAATAAATCTACATATAAATTCAATAGCTTATTTATCATCACTTGAACTTGATGATGATACAGCAGTATCTATAATATTGTATTAACTAAAATTTTAAATATTAATCGGTATTGGTATTAGCAATATATCTAGATTTTATTTTCGGAGGGTCCAAAATATATGTTATAGTTTTAGTACGTATTAAATTAATATATATTTTTTATCTTTTTTAAAAAATGTTTCAAAATATATTTATGTTCAAACATTTTTGAGAAGGATCTGGATTTAAATATGGACTTTCCTCTCAGATATGGCCTTTATAGGCAGTGGCGGATCCACAGACAGATTTAAGTGGAGGCATAAGCCTGAAATTGTATAACATGTTAAAATTATTCCATGACTGCTAATTTAGGGGAGGAGAATTTCCTGATATATTATTTTTTTGCTAAAACCGTTATTAAAGATACAAATATTGGCGTTGAACAAAAAAATAAAAAAAAAACAGGTAGAATTGAAAATTTAAGTTTGACCTTCCCCTTGCATCATATCACGGTAACTACGTTGTAAACTATTCTGTTAAAAATTGAATTGACTTTTATGTTAATTTTTGATTATTATTTTTTTTTTTTATAAAGATGACATATTATCGGTCACCGACAATTCAAATAAAATTATAGGATTAATAGGTACATATTACAAAATAAATCATATAAAGTATAGTAAAATACAATATAAAAAGGGTTTGTGGGGGGGGGGGGTGGCAAATGCCACCTTTGCCCCCCTGGATCCGAAACTGTTTACAGGTAGGTATTATGTATTCATAATTATAATAACAAAGTAGTACACAAGTGAAACTACAACTTTATTAATCAATCTATTATTACTAAAATCACATTATTTTATTATCATAGTAGATAGAGGAATAAACCATAAGATAAAATCATTAAACTGCATCCTGAACTTTCCTTAAAATAAACTGATGTTCCTGAGTATCGGATATAATATTAATATTTCAAAATGTATATATCTATTTAAATATTAAATATACATAACGTCTGCAATTTAATCACATTGCTTCCTTATATAATGTGACATATAACTATGATAATGTATAATCATGTGGGCAAATGACATAATAATATAAACCGACCTATACACAAGTATTAAATTACGTACCGATACGGTTATCTTTATTCCGGTGCCATACAGTCCCATAAGTCCCTTAACCATTGGGTATAACTATAGGAGGACTTTGTTTGGGGGCCTTGAGTCCCAACTATTTTCAGTTAACCGCATAATTTAAAACAATTTTGAGAAGGATTTAGTTAGTTCTATGGGGCCTAAGATCCCCTAGTATAGTTACGCCGATACTTGTAACATACTTATATATATTATATATATTTAAATTTCGTTTTTGACAGTTAAACTCTATAAGAAAATGTAAATTTTACGACATAAATTTGAAAACAATAATTATGGTATTTAATTTAAAAAATTTAGAAATCGCCATAATTTTTGGAGGTCAACTGTGGTCGAGTGATCAAAATGCGTATTTTGGTCGAAATGAAGTTATTTATATATAATTATTATATGCATGGGTGATAATTATTTAACCCGTCCAATAATTTGGTTGCTATGCTTGTCGTAGCTATCAAGAATCATCTTCAATTCCCTTAATATGTGAATATACAAACCTGAGCATATTAGAGTTTGGAAAATAAGAGGAATGTATGATAATTTTTTTTTTTGGAAATCACCATTTTAGTATTATTTATTTGATTAAAATAAATATATTAATAAAAATATTCACCGAGTGAGAAGGTTCAGTTTTTTTTTCGTTACGTTATAATTATATATTTAATACAAAAGACTAAATACAAAATAAATTACTGTTAAAAAAACGGCATTTACTAAAATTGGTTTTTTGTGGAGATATTTATATACTATGTAAGTTGTTACTGGACATGTGAAACACTGTACGTCTGTGAATAATGAATATATATGTATATATAATGCCTTACATATAATGTAATCGACGGACTTTATTCAATTTCATTTTACGATTACGAATATCGAACTCACTTACGAAAGAAAAATTTATTTTTATACACTTAATCGGTAATCATTAATTTCATGTTAATAATTCAAGGCTGTATAATATAGTCAAGTAATTTTTTTAAACTCGTTAAATTTTGTTAACTTTGTCATATTTAAATTTAATATAATACAAAAAATGATGTCCAGATACAAATTATGGAAATTGGTCCATCGTCATTTCGGTCTTCGGACAAGATAAAGGTATTATAATTTTAAATTTGAGAGCAAATATCTTTAAATTCATTCGAAAGACGATTTTAAGCAGTTTGGCAAGCATAGTATTATTTAAAAAAAAATCAAATAATCATCATGACAACTCAATTTATTATTTTGTTGTTTCTCCTACATTTATAAAGTATTTCCGTTAAAAAAGGTAGTTTTTCTTTTCAGTTAAGGAAATTACCAAAAAATTCTAAAAATTACCTCTTCAAAGTACCAACTAGAACCAATTTTCTATTATTCTAAAACTATTATTCAATTTTGTCTAGCCCAAAAAATATATAAATATAAAAAAAAAGTCAATCATCTTAAAATAAATATATTTTTCACTTCACTCAGAATCTAAAATGTAACTTGACTTAATTAAATAAAGGTTAAAAATGTTATTATTACAGAGTATTTTTTCTTTACAAATTTATTTTATTTCAAACGAATAAAAGTATATTGATAAAATATTTCAATTTTTCGGCAGAACAAACTAAACTATACTAATTTATAATGTATATTATACCATACAATTCTTGAAGTTAACTCATCAATTACATAATATAATAATTAATATAAATATAACTCTGATTAATTGAAATGCCTATAACTAAATTATCGTTCAACATATCAATCAACGCGGACTGATATTCGGTGGAGTACATTTTTAAAATTTAAATAAGTGTATTAGATATAGTGGGCTTTTTACATATTTTTCGTAATGTTGCAGTATATAGGTATTAAATTATGAGTAAAAGTTATATTATTATATGACGCTGCAATCCCGTTAATATTATTATTTCGCTTTTATTATACCAATATAATATCTGTACCGGCTATATAGATTGCAACAGCTTGTTTGTTTTTCTTGTTTTTAATATATTATTACTGCATAATGCATAATTAATTAAACTTAGTTTATATATTATGTAATATGAAAATATATTAATCCAATTCTATAGAAAGAAAAAAACACGAATAAAATTGGTTGAATAATAAAATTAATATAATACATTTAGAATAGTTAGTAATATTTTGATTCTAAAAGAAAAAAAACTCATATAAATAGGTACCTACTCATAACGAGTCTTCACGTAATATTATTTCAAGTATATTGTGTTTGTATATTATTATTTTTAAATTATATATATACAATGTCGTGTTATATATATATATATATTATAGGTAGGTACTATGAAATTATAATTTGTACATCATCAGTCTCCTAAAAAATATTTTTGAAAAAGTATATTTAAATAAAGGAATAGAATAAAGTATTTCTGTTTGAAAATATATTAAAATACTTTTCGAACCTTTGTTATTATAATGCATTGAAATAAAAATGCTATGAAAGTACCTACTTAAATGTTAATATTATAAGGACTTCATCCTTATAATAGGATGGTACCTATATTCTTGATATATCAATATATCATCAATTGAACCTAAACTTCTTTTTATTCTTTTTCTTGTTCATCATCTCTCTCAATTATTTGGGATACCAAAGGGTCCACCCTAGTTTTCAACTTCTCGTTTTTTTTGTTTTTTGTTTTTTTATCCATATTATTTATCATTAAGAATCAAAAATTTTAAACATTAATTATATTTTAATCTGTAATAATAAAGAAAAATGCCTAGATAGATCTATTTTCAAATTTGAAAAGTCTTTCTAAAGTTTTAAAGCAGGGGGTGGACACTAGGCCGATATCATTAAATCATTCGCCATATTTTCGGATGCGATGTTATCATTATTTATAGCATTATATACACTATCAGTACTGTTCAATGTTGCTTATCATCAGTATATATACTAGTACTAGTACTAGTATATACTCAGTATATCATGATATCATGGTATAAATCTATTATTCTGTGGTATAAACACAGTATAAACTCTAATAATATCGCATGCGAAAACATGGAGACTGATTTTGCCACTTTTCTATGCTGCATGTATAAATTATTATTAGTGACCATTCTGATTCTTTTATTTTGTGTCACTAGTATCACTACCAATTGCTCAAACTTTTAATTTATTTGAATCGCATTTTTATTTGTATAATAAGTAGAGAACATATAAGTATACATATTTCTGTGCTTTAGTCTTATTTTAGATTTTGAATGGATTGAGAAATTTATTGTTTGTTTTTAAATCAGTTATACTTGAATCTATAAAACATTTTTTGGGTATAAGGAGTCAATTATATAGGTACAAGTTTTGGAATAAAAATAATTTTGATAGAAAATTCGTTCTAGATGGTACTTTCTAAGGACATTTTTAGATTTAGCTTTTCCTAGTAGTTTTCTTACGCGTAAAGGAAATATACCATTTATAATGGAATATTTTTATAAATTTATAATTTTTTGTTTTAAATAACAAATAAGGTTGCCATGATTACAATAGGTATATTGTTGAAATAATATATTAGGTGAATTCATAAAATGTATAATAATAGTTATGTATATTACACCGAGTTACCAGTATTAGTATCCTACTCGACAATGAACGACGTGCTTCCTGTTTCTACTTTCCGCAATTTTAAATTTTGGTCCTTATATAGATTTACGCACGTACAATACAACTTTTGTTTTTCAAATAGGAATACCAATTTTAAATATTGGATTTAACGGTAGGTTGAATTTTTCAAGGTAGTTTTGACGTATGAACTAGGGTTTTAACTTTTAAACTCAATATTGACCGAGTTACAAATTTGAAAATAATCGATTTTTTTTTAATGCCTATAACTCGGTAAATTTTGGATTTAAGGTTATCAAAGAATTCAAATTTGATCGAATAATATGAAAATAAAATTAGTTATGTAGGTAGGCATAAAAAAAATATGTTTTTTAAAAAAGTTTGAAACAGTTCTAACGTCTTCTTTTAAAGCCTATATCACTTTGAAATGCATTAAATAATTGAGGAGATATATAGTGTTTCCAGTTATCTCCAACACACTATACACTTGTACGCACTGTACCTATATCTTTATATATATATATATATATATATATATATATAATCAATAATTTAAATTTAATATGATTATAAGTAATAAGTAAAATAAAGTATAATAAATAATAAATAAAATTAATAATACATTTTTTATAAATTAAATGTTTTAATAAATTAAAATAAAGTATAAATACTTTCTTCGGAAAATAAACGTTATAATTAAAAATACGATGCGTATGTTGCGCTCAAAAAGACATATAAAATAAAACACGTTGCCAACCGTTAAAATATTCTTGTTATAAATTTAATTAGAAAAAGGTATTTACTGTTGTTGCAGATTTTATTGAATTATTGGTCAATCAATCGGTGATTTTACAATGATGGATATAGTGTATTTTTTTATTACATCGAATTTTATTGTTATTTTTGTTTTAGCAATAATGTTATATTGTTGGTAAATGCAATAGGTACACATGGAAATGAATAGGTATAATGTTAATTTATAATTTTATACGTATTTCCCGCGGTATATACTATTTCCAAATATAGAAACAGAAATTATATAACAATATTTTTTTCAACTGTGATGAAATAATAGGTATATTATTAACAACTATTCCATATTTAGTTTATCGTCGACTGGTTTGAAGTTTAGTTGAGACTAAGACCTGTGTACTGTGAGTATAATAATTAATTATAATTTTAATATAACGGTAAAATATTGTACAAAGTTGATCCTGGAAAAAATGTTCATTATTGATATAATACAGCAAGTCCCATTATAGTACTTTAATAGTAGTCTCTAGTTGTAGAAAACCAATATATTTGAATACTGTTTTTCCGACTGTAATTTGTAAGAAATTTATAATTTGATGGTACAAATAAATTTCAAAATACATTTTATACGAAATTTAATTTTTGAAAATATTAAAATAGCCAGTTTGTTAGCTTCATTTTTCTATTAGGTACACTGAAAAAAAAATTACACAAATTGAGTACAAATTTATTAAGTTATAGATATATAATTATAAGTATATCTAAGATTAAGTTTTGATTTTTGTCTAATTATTAACGAGGATTTTTTCATGATAATTCGGCTTAAAAATAATTCTATCTAAACTGGAATTTTAAGTACAATTTAAAATTAATTTAATTTTTAAAAACCATAATTCCCATAATTAACTTTTTAGTAATAAAATTGAATTTTATTTAGATAAATGTGATCCAACATTTGTTTTTGTTTTTTGGTAATGTGTCAAAAATGAAAAATCCTAACTTGTTCTAACTTGGTAAACTTTTACTCAATTTGAATATTTATTTTGTTTAAGTAGAAAAAAAATTCCATATTATGACTATTTATACATAATTATTAATATTGGTTATTTTATCATTTTTTAAAGATAAATTATATAAAAATTAGATATTTAAATTGTTTTTGGTTTCAATCGTTTTTTTTTTAAATCGATGTCATCAAATTGGAGTTTTTGTAGAATATTGTCTAAGAACTGTGTTCAAAAATATTGGTTTACTGCATAAGTATTTATGTTACGTGACTTAATATGGCATATCTGACATATATTGTATATATGTACATATACTACTGTAGGTACCTATATTATACAGAATTATAAAATATTTGAGTAAAATAGTTTTTATGTAGGTATTTTGAATACTTCAGGAAAATGGTATTAGTATTTTAAATACTTTTTGGGTGTAAAAAAAATATCTATGTAGTTTTTCTCTAATATACCCTTATTGTTATAATTTATTAAAATCTATACTAGTAATAATGTTTAAGTCTAAGTGATTTATGTAATAACAAGTTAAAAAGCCGACTCTGTGAGCGTACTAAATTTCTGGGTTCTAAACGTATTTTAAATAGTAATCTAAAAAAAAATATAAAACAAAACGAATAATATATATTACCCTAGTTACCAAATCAATAATCGTAAGAAAGAATGGACACGGCGGGGATAAACTTTGCCTAAACTTATCTTTAGAAACCTATAATATACTTAAAATATGAGTAGAGTATATTAAGACAAAATATAACAATATAGGTATATCTACGGTTGATTTTTAGAAATTAAATACTATAACTAAGTTTTAAAAGTAGGTATGAGTATTTAAATACATATTTTATAATTGTTATAAATTAATTTATAATGCATTTTTAAATAAATAGTCATAAATATTTAAATACTTTTTTCAAAAATATATATTTTAATTAATATTTATGCTGAAAAGTGTAGTAAGTTAAATAAATATCATGAATAGATTACCCATATATTCAATTATTATAGTCTAAATCTTACAAACTCTTATTACTTCATCGCATTTACATCATAAAACTTATACGAACACGACATAATGAAATTGCGTAAATAAAATAATGTAAGTAGGTACGAGTTGTTATATCAGCATAAATGCAACACCAACCTCCTCGAAGGTTATATTTTGAAAATATAGTATTATATATTATGTTTTTTCGCAAGAATTTCATTACCTACATATTTTTTTTGAATTCTACTAAATATGGGAATGAATTTTAAAAAACATAAAAATGACATAATTATTTCATTTATTAATAGGAAATTAGTTTAAATATACAAAAACATAAATTATCTAGTAAGAAGTTTAGAATAAAAATTACGAATTTATATTCGTTAAGTTTAAAATAATCGTCTAAAAGTTAAAATGTGTTTTCGTATTTTATTTAGAACAGTACCGTGTACTTTCTTAATTTATAATTAGCTATATATAGACATAGGTACCTATACTTTAAAATATTCTAATATTCTTTTCCAATATCGTATTCCTATATACACGATAACGATCTTTTTAAACATTTACTATTTTAAAATTGAAATCAAATAGATAAAAGTTGTAGGTATCTATGTTTATTTTTTCTGACCTTTGACTTCTTAATGGTATAAATATATTAAAAGTAAATGTATACAAATACAAATGTATACTTCGAAGTAAATTAAGATAAAAACTTAAAATTTGGTCAAACTATTAATATTAAAGCGTTTTAAAAATTAATGTAATGTAAAAATATTAAGTATAAGTATTATTTTTTTTATTATACTATTAATTGAATTTTAAAATTATGTAAAATAATTGTGTAGTTAGATAGCTAACTTTTTAACAAGAACATTTAATTTTTCATTTTTAGAAGCTCCAAATATGACCATTTACAATAAAGATGTTTATTTAAGATTAAATTATAAAAATAAACATGACTGGGCATTAACGAGATAAAAGTTAAAGTTAAGCGAAAAAATCAAGTTTAAAAGTCAAGTTAATTTTAATTAAGTTACTTGACAAATTGTTTTTTTTTTAAATAAACTTAATAAGTTACTTTTTAAAAGTCTTAACTTATTAGATTTAAATTAACTTCATACAAAAGTATCTAAATTAAGATAAATTTTGTCTGAAGAACAATGTAAATTTTCTTTCAAATTTTCGAAGTTTTTAATTTTTAGTAATGGGCTGGACCCAGCATAAAAATATATTGAGGTACTTACCTATATTAATTTTAGTGAGAATACAAAAATTATTCTTTGCAGTTTGGAGATATTTGATTGCTTATTAGAAAATGTTAACTATTTATAACCATGTTAAGTTGCTTTTTATTTCAAAATTAACGAAAAAAAAATATTAGTAACTTTTCTAACTTAACTCGTATTACTTTTTATTAAATTAACTTGGTGATTTAAAAAAAATTGTTAATTTGTCCAACTATAAAAATAAAGTCCAGAAAAATTCCAAAATTTCATAAAATGTAGAATATAGTAGACTTAACAATATAATAAAATATCAGATAGGTATGTGTTTCAACTTAAGATATGAGACCCTTTTCTTTTGAAATACTAGTATAAGATTAAAAAAAGGATTGAGCAACAAATTTATTTAGATGAATTTATACATAGAATGACTCAACGTTTTAACTAACGTGAATGGTATAATATATAATTATTATTATTGTATCCATGGTCGCCATTTACCGGGGGGGTCTGGGGCTGAAGCCCCCCCATGAAATTGATAAGACGGACCTCATCCCCCCAAGATTCTCATATAAAAAAATCAATATTTTTTATACACATCCACAAAATATTAATTTTATTTTTAACAAATTAATTGAGATAGATAAATGTTTTTTTTTATATTGATATCCGTAAATTTATGTTGTTATCATTTACACGGTATCAAGTTAACCTAAACATTTTTTCGGA